>CAUYQV010088660.1:0-76530 GCA_963574575.1 Galagoides demidoff
TCTTTCTATGAGTAGAATATGAACGTTTTAACACAATAACAGAAAATGACATGAAGGCTATGTTAACCAGTTTGATGGAAGTGTTTTGGATTGTGTGTGAAAACACCACACTGTACCCCAGAAGTGCATTAATGTACACAGTTACCATTCAATTTAAAAAAAAAATAATTTATCACAGGAAAAAAAAACATTCAATGTATTGAAAATATAGCAGAAATATCCTAAAAGCCATTTTGTATGGAGAAGAAAATTGTTCTGACCTACAGAAAAGCATGAACATGGAAAGATGCAAAGTAAAAATGTTCAAAAGTTTTGAACAATCACATAAATAATTTGACCACCTGGAAGACAGAAATGAATTTGTTATGTCAGGAATATTTATATTTTCAGATTAAAAATACACTTTTCCATTTTGGGGCTGCTGGGTTGTAGAGAAATTTGACCAGGTTATACAGGACAGAGAAACAGAAGCAAGGAACCCAAGTAATCCGTGGTTAGACTTTCTCATTAGGGGACACGCCACTGATAAACCCAGGTCCAGAGAATAGCTTTTCCCATCCCTGGTGTGTTCTGTGCATTTCTCTTAACCCTTTGCAACAAAAATTCTTTTTGGCATCCTGGTTTTGATTTTTGCTTACCTAACCTGTATAGGACTTCATTTCATTGATAGCTATTCAAGTGTGCTTCGTCTGAGGGCTGAGAAAGATTTTCCTTTTCAATTCTTCCCTGTTGCTTTTTCCATGACCAAATTATGGTATCAAATAGACTCAACAAAACAGAATAACAACTGTGATTTCATCATGTATATTATCCAAAAAAACTTTACCATTGAAATTACATCACCAAATTACTTTCCACTTCTTAATGACCCTGTTGAGGTAAACTTGACAACAGAAATCTGATGCAGATAGTGGATGAAATGCTAAACATCTTATGTCATCGTGGAGGTGACAAATGCCGGTGCTGTCTGTTATCAGATAACAATTCTCTGGAGGAAAAAAAATAACTGCTTTGTTTGATTAGACAACAAATTTCCTCTTGAAAATTCAAATTATATTTAAGTGGCAACTGATGTTTACAGTCTTTAGAGTATAGAATATTTTGTTAGGCAGAAAAAGACGCTCTCGTGTGCCCTGTGACTTCTGAGTAACAACAGGCTCTGAGATACTGTGCCCTGTTAAAGGGATGCTTGGGCTACTAATAACTGATCCTTAGGCAGAGCAAGGAGTGACTCAAAGAGATGGAATTCAAGATGGCCATGCCGTTGTTCTAGTGCTAGGCTGACAGCAGCATTCTGATTCCTCTATTCTCTTACCTTTTCTCTGTTCAGTCCTAACTTTTTACTCACTGACTCTATGATCTGCTGGGAGCAGTTTAGCTCCTTTGGAATTCAGTTTTCCCATCTGGGTAATGAGAATGTGAGCCCCCCCAGTGGTTCACATCACTCGTTCCAATGGCCTACTCTTAATGGTTGCCAATCATGCAAGCCCTTCCTTGCTCCCCCAGTGTACCCAGATTTAACAAAGCTCAGAGGACTATAACAACTCATCAATTGCTCTCTGATGGTGAATCAATGACAAGTCATGCATTGTTGGCTGTGGGGAAGGTAAAGTACCAGCTAGAAAGCCCCCTTTTCTCTCATTCAATAAAACTGTCACCATCCAAACGACGGACAATGAAGCTCCTCTAGGTATAACTTTGAATGATGTCTAATTCAAATCCATGCTGAAAAGTAAATACCCGATGTTGGCTCCCTGTTTTAACTAGTGAATTCTTACCTTCCTCGTAAGTGTTGAGAGCACACAAGTGTTTTGTGGCTTCATAGTGAGGAGATGCAGCATCTAACCAATGGGAATTAATAACTGCTGTTATGACACGTAATGCATTCTATGCACACAGTACTGGGAAAAAGAAACCAGATACAAAAGAACAAATGTGGCATGATTCCATTTATAGAAAATGGAAAAACAGGCAACATGAACAGAAAATCATCAAGGGAGGGAATTTCAGGACATTTGGTGGGGAGGCTTTGAACTAGGATAGGCCATGATGAGTGGAGTTTCTGGTCATCCTGTATTTCCTTTTGTGGGTGGAGCCATGGGGTTGTGCTCGTGTTGTGATATTTTATGCACTTAGAGTTTGACCACCTTCCTGGATAGATATATGTACCGAGCGTAATACATAAATAAAGTAGGCAGGGCAAGATGCTGTCACAGGGAACGGTAAGCGTGGAATAACAATGACATCGTCTATTGAGTGCTTACCTGGTCCCAGGCTCTGGTGGAAGGCTTGTGAATACATTGTTTTATTTAATTCTCACAACATGATTAGAATACTATTATTATCCTCAGTTTATGGATGAGAAAAGTGCAGTGCAGAGAGATAAATTCACTTGTCCAAGGTCAGGGCAGGTGGTAAGTGATAAAGACAAGTCACAAAATGCAGACTCTGGGGAGAACAGCACGTGCTCTGACCCACGGAGCTGCGGGAAGCAGGGTGCACTGTCTGGCCCAGCCCGTCTGCGGTAAGTCCTTCACTGTTCTGGGGCCTCCGTTTCCCCCATCTTTCTTAAATCTCATCTTCTAATTCAGTCTGAAGCAGCTAATGGAGTCACAGATTCCTGTATCTTTCCATTTGTCCCTGTCCCCCTCTCCTACAAATAATGTCCTGTTACAGCCCAATGATATTAGCATACAAACAGAACTTCAGTCTGAAGTACCATTACAGAACATGGGGTTTTTTGTTTGTTTGTTTGTTTGTTCCTTTTTAGGTAGGCAGAGTGCTACTTATGCAAGGACTGTCTGAATCTTTTCTAAGGGGTATGTTGTTGTTCCATTGTTTAATACCATTCTGTCAACCTTTAAACCACCGCTGCTGCAGGCCCCACCCGCACAGGGGCTGGTTTCCCTACGCAGGGCCCCGCTATGCCGCGGCCCTATTCTTTCGAATGGGATTTTACCTGGATGATGCAAAAGGCATTTTGAGAAACGCATCCCAGCATTTGAGGCAACTCCCAGCAGGACAACCTGCCATTTGTGATGCCTCCTTCAGGTTAAACATTTTAGATTAATCGATAAGTAAATGGCAAATAAATGGCATGAGCCCCATGTCCAATATAAATGAGATCAACTGGAGAAGCAGAAAAGGGCACCTTTGGCACCGTCCAACGCGCCTGGAGAAGTGCTGCCTTTTGCTCTCCGAGGGTGAAACACCCTGCTAAGAAGCGGGCAGCGCGGAGCGTCTCCCGGACATCAGAACATCCGTGCGTCTGGTTCCATTCACCCTAGCACATGAACTTCATTTCGAGGTGCCAGAGGTGCTCTAGTTCTGAATCTCTGTCACCCAGGAGAAAGGTCATGACTCTGGTGAGACGATCTCTTTCCTGCAATAGAAATCTAACCAACTGGGAACACAGTAATGCCAAGGCCAGACCAGAAGCATCATGCTGGCTTTGAGTGGCCCAAATACGCTTCTCCTAAGGAATTCCATCTATTTCTCCCAATTCTTTCTGCTAATTTACTTCACTTCCACTTTTCAGATGTGTAATATCTCATTTTTGAGGAAAAATATGTTGCAGCCCAAAGAGCTGACCTTCATGCGATTTCAGCCTCTCAGCCGTGCACCTGACAAATGAGGCTCCAAGGCCCTTCCAGATTCTGTTTGGGGGTCTCTGGGCTGAGGAATCCTTGGTCATCCCACCTGCCTGGCGTCTAGGATCATGATGAATTGTCTCCAACTCTAGCCTCAGATTGTTTTTTAACATTTAATTTAGTTTCTTCCTGTGCTTGGATGAACATGGCCATGTTATGGATTTCTGCTCTAATGTACACCAGCAGGCTGGAAGAACAAGCCTCAGCAAGCTGTGGAAATTAGAGAGACTGGATCAATAGGCAAGGTCATGACCCCCAGCTCCGATTCTGTACACTGTCCTGAAATTCTCTCCCCCTGAAAATCTTCCTGCTGCTTCTGATGTGAATCCTTGTGTATTCCCAGAGAGGAATTCATGTAAACAAGCATTCCCCTACCCCTTGCATCTCAGAGAGGACGCTCATAATCACAAGCTCAAAAAAATTTGTGTAAACAATACGTAGGAACATAAACAGTAGGCATTTGCTTTATGCGGATGTCGTTAATGCCATTGTTTAAAGACCCTTTCAGAGGGAGGACAGATAGATGAGGACAAAGAGCCAGATGACCTGCCAATTCCAGGGCACACCTCTAAGAAATGATTCTGTATCATGTACATATCTCACACAAAGGGACAGAATCTTCTGTGTCTATGCCTTAAGATTTGTATGAGACGTGGAATTGTAAAGATCGGCCTGATTTAAATTCTAAGAGACATCTCTGGGCTCCCAAACACTGGTTGAGAAGAAAACACTTAGACATATTTTTAAAGATAGCAGGTGCTCCCTAGACCTACATTTCTATAGAACAAAACAATGCTCTTAACAAACCCGTTTTCCATCTGGAGATTTAGAAGTTGATGATGTTTGGAGTTATAATTTTCCCGGGTGGAAATAACTAATGCATCAAAACTTCAAACCAGCAAAAGCAAACCCGGTCTTGGTAATTTATCATATTCACTAATCACTGGTTCCAAAATGACCTGACACCAAAATGATCAATTTTGAAAAAAAAAAAATCTTATAGATCTGTCTTTGGGGGAGAAGGTTAAGGGTGCAAAAAAAAAAAAAATGGGAGAAAATGAAATGAGGCTTGGGGAAGAAGAAGGGGCAGGTAAGCTGAAGAGGCCCTTTTCATCTGGAATTTTTGGGTGCCATATACACTCTAAATGTGAAAGCACAAAGCCCACAGAAGCAAGATTTCTTTTGCTTATAGAGTAAGTTCAGTATGTGATAGGCACATCTTTATCTAAATCCCTTATTTCAGGAACAACAGTGGGAATACTTTCTACAGCCTAGTATTTCTACAATATTTAATCGTTTTGTTTCCTAATTTAAATGGTTAGATTATGTTCAGGGACATGGGGGATGTAAACTTCTGTAAACCACTTAGTCATTCTCTTATCTTTCTGTTACTGTATATCGGGGATTTTAAGTGAAACAACATCACACTTTAAATCTCCAGATGGAAAATTAGTTTGTTAAGAACATTGTTTCGTGCTTGGAAATGTAGATCTTGGCTGGCAAAGGGTATTATTTGCAAGAACCTCAACATATAGAATGTTTTCTTCATCAGCCAAAGGACTAATTGCAAAGAAGAGAGTAGATCTGCATTTTGCCAGTACTTTATTTCAGTAGAAACATACACACACAGTCCTGTATTTTTTAAAAGGTACTGTAGTTTTTTGATTTGCTTTTATCCTTCAGAAAGAACCTCAGTGAAAGCTTTAGATATGGACAAAGTAGAGCTGAGCATTGGTGGGGAGTGGTTTAGAAGGCATGAAAAGGCAAGGAATTTGGATTTTCCTCCTACTCAGAGGAGACTTTCAGTTTGGAAATACACCTGACTTTGGATCACAATGGAAAATCACAATTGAGTAGTTGAGAGAAATAAATGGCAATTTAGAATCCTGAAGTCTAGAGTAGGATCTAACTGAATCTCAGGACTATTTCCCTTAGATGACTATAGTTATGGTCTCAGTGTTTCAGGTCAAGCACCTAAGATCCTGGCCATTTAGACAGCTTGGAAGAGGTCTACCAGCTGGAGATATATGGCCAATTGGAACTTTGCACTTCTTTCTCCTGAGGAAGCTTCACTTTTGCCTAGGCCTGCATTCTTTAATACAGGCTTCCACCTGCTAAGGCTGGGCTCTATCCCAATGCAGGGCTCTCTTCTTAACGTAGGGCATTGCTCCCCCATGCAGAAATTTACTTCTGTTCTGGTGATTTAATTCTGCATAACAGGCTATCCTCCAAATTCATGGCTCAAAACAATAGCATATATTTGTTCACAAAGCTACACAAGGACTAAGTTTGACATAGACAGCTCATCACTGCTTCATGGCATGAGCAGAGACATCCCAAATCATGGGTCTGGTGGTTGGTTCAGGACACTGGCTGAGGCCTTAGTTCCTCTCTCTGGGGTCTTTGCACATATTCTCTCCACCTGGTAATTCAGACTTCCTCACACCATAACGGCAACCTTCCTTAGAGTGGAGATCTAGTTGGGAAATCACATAACATTCCTTCTGCCTTGCTCTGTCACTGGAAGCAATCAAAGGCCCCTGGCCAGATTCAAGGCAGGGGAATGCATACCTCACCTGTCAGTGGGAGGAACTTCTCTACAGCACAGTGTAAGAGGAGCAAATGGAAAAGGAGGTCTTGTTGTATTTAGGAAAAATACAATCTGCTATAATCTTCTGGCCATAGCAATTTGAGTTCCTCCCCCATGCTAAGTATGCTCATGCAGTCTCTCCAAGACCCCAAGTCTCATCCCATTGAAGCATCAGCTTGAAATCCGTGATCTCATCATCTATGTCAGGCCCAGATAGGAAGGAAGCTTCTCTAGTGCAGATCTTTGTTTCAGCCCTGAAAGTGCTAGTCTGCTTGAAATGAAGCCCTGTGAACTAAAGATACAAGGCTTCACATGGGTAGCTCATCCCTGCTCTCCCTGGCTTCAGATAGAGTGTCTCCAAAGCTGGGGGCTGGAAGCATCTGAACTTCATGTCCTTCACTTGTACATCTGGAAGCTGATGCTGAATCTTGGCTAGGGGCCCCAGTTTCTCTCTTAGGTAGACCTTTCCATATGGTCTTTCTGTATGGTGAGTGTGAGCTTCCTCACAACATGGTGGCTGGCTTCCCTAGAACAAATATTCTAACCAGTGAGCCAGGAAAAACCTATAGTCATTTTGTGAGCTGGCCTCTGAAGTCACATGACATCACTCTGCTGCGCTCTATTAAGTTAGAGCCATCCCAAGCTCTGTCCAAATTCAAGTGGAGGAGCCCTCGGCTTTACACTCAGTGGGGAAAGCCTCAAAGTTACATTGTAAGAACAGTGGGTATAAGCTGCTGGAATGGGCTCCCTTGCAAAACAATTAGCTCCTTTTCACTTGTGTCCTTCATACTGAGCCTGAATGGCCAGCAGTCAGCAGTGCTGTAGAGAAGATTCCAACTACGATAGAGATCGTGACTAAATAACCTCTGAGGTCCTGTCCAACTCTCAGATTCTATGAGGCTATAAAAAGATCAATTGAACCCAGGTAATCTGAAGATTTCAGGGAGCTGAATTGTATAGCTTCACAGCATATGAGAAAGGGAGGAGGCAAAAAGGGACACATGGATGAATTTAACATGCTAAGGACGCAGCCCCAGGATAGCCTGTGTCCAAACGCTGTGTCCTGGCTGCTAACAAGACCAAAGGGCCACAGCCTCAGCCAGAGTATAGAGGTATAGTTTCCAGGAAGGTGAGAATGGTGGCTGATCATATAGGATTTTATATTGACTTAGAACCAGAATGAACCTACAGCATAAAAGGAAAGGGGTTGTTCCCTCTGCTGGCCCAGAATATCCACATGCACACAAAGCTATGAACTTCTGCACCAATAAGAGGGAAATATGACTGTGTGTGCCTGCCAGGGCTTTATAAATTCCAAAGTGATATATGGATGTTGTTTATAGTGTTGAAACTTCTATTCAAACAGCAGAGACTTTTTCTTTATACATATAACAAATCTGCACCCTTTCTTGCTTACGTTTGGTCAAACCATCTTTCCCTGAAGTGGTTTGTCTGTGTGCATTTCCTGTGCCCTTTCTTGCCATTCTTAGCCAATCAATCAGGTTGGTTACAATACTGGCTGCTGACCAGTGGCGGGGGATGTGTTAGTGACACGGCCTCAGAGTGTGCTGCTCTGGGCCTGCTGTTGTCTCTTATCATGTCCTCTTCTTATCAGTTTTTCAAAACCAGGCACTTTTTCTGCCGCCCTCCACTGGGCTGGCTTCCAACAGTACCTTGCTCTGGGGCAGAATCATACTGGCAAATGCATAATTCAGTGGTTTGTACTTTGCATCTATTAACCATGGCACCAAATGCAGGAATGACACAATGGCTAGGCTTTTGCTTAGATCGTGTTTTTCCTGAGTGAGGCTTAACATTCAAACCAATTTATAGTTCCTTTGCATAGTAGATAAGTATCATAATAGTCTTTTAATAGATGACTCGACGGAAATACATACATTATAAGGTCAATGTCACTGCAAATTATTACAAGAGGTACAATTCAAGGGTCCTAACTCTCCATACCTAACATTTACTACAAGATTATGCATAGTACATAGTAGGTATTTAAAAATATCCATTGAACTTTATTATATTATCAATAGTCAATTAAATTAAATGCAACTTCAAGGGTTTTTTTTTTTTCCTTTGTAAATCCAAGACTGACTTAAGATAGACCCATTCAACTGGTTTGAAAATCACTGGTAGAATGATAATTATTATGCTTTTAGTAGATAAATGATAGCAGCCAAATAGGGTCTCAACTAACTAAATAGCATATCTGACTCACCTTTTTCCTTTGACAGGAAAAATAGAGCTGTGGTGGCACATTTTTCTTTTCCATTTATTACACTTGGATATCTTTTACAAAGTGAGAATATTCATAGTTCTATTCATTTGCAGAATAAGCCAGGGGAATCTGTTGAAATAGATAATATGGTTTTTTTTTTTTTTTTGAAAGATAGGGTTTGAAAGGTTAGAAGTGATTCATTTGAAAGTAGAGCCAAGGCCCACCCATTCTCTCATTCCACGGTCCTTCTCTTGCCTTGTGATATTAGCTTATAAAATAATAAGTTATTGTCATTCTATAAGTATTGCATGTCATGCCCTCTACTAAATACCCACCTTATATCACTTAACTTCCACAATCACTCTGGAAGGAGATATGATTATTAGTGCCATTTGATAGATAAGTAAACGGACGCTCAGAGGGTTTGAGTAACTTGTGTTAGTGTTATAAAGCTAGAGTGTAAGAATGGTGGATTTTGAAAGCATGCAAAAGTGTTTAACCAGGCTGCACTTCTCATGCTAGATACCATGGAGAAAATTAAAGATGATGGGAAAGAGAACGGGCAAAAGAAAACAGTACATACAGAAATGTTTTTTCTTAAATAACAGTTTAAATTTTTAAAATTATGATTCAGGCATTGTATGAATGACACCCTTGATCCCATGAAATGAAAGCTTCTTCCCCCTCCCCGTTTCATTGTTACAGACCAGTTGAAGTGGGGAGGAATGTGCTCTGGAGTGAATTTATATTTTATAAGATGGAATAGGTCATTTTCATGCCCCATTCACTCAGTTCCCGTTCTCTATCTGTATCCTGGTAACACCTAAGTGTTTGTCCACTCAAGGATATCATCCAGCTTGGACAGGCCAGGCTGCATAAGCCACCCTTTCCAGTTGCCTGGTTATCATTACTAATGTATCAAAATCCTTTCTGAGACTTTCTGTGCATCTTTCCACCCAGTGAGCCACAATTTTCATATTTGATATCTTGAGAATCTTTCTAGACAGCTGGAAATGAGGCTTCTGTGTTCATGTGAGTGATTTCCTCTCCCCTGTGCTAGGCCTTCAGAGTCCCACTGCAGGGGTCACATCAGCCCCTCTCTCACGGATGCAAAGGCAGTGGTGAGGAGTTTTGAGTCAGAAAATTTCCTTCAGGGTTTCTTCCTCCTGATCTTCTTTAATAAGCAAAAAATTGGGAAACATCAAATGAGTCTAAGAACTGAACTCTGTCAGATCCTGGGGTATCCCATGAGAGGTAAGATTTTTTGATAAAACCAGGTTTCTGAGTTTCATCATTATGATACTCTGCCCTGCTTAACCTCCTGTCACCGTGTCAGGGATCACATGATGACTGATTTCTTAAGCAAGAGGCTAAATATTATGTTTTAATCAGTATCACTGCTGGTTTGTACAACAAGCCTCATGACCAAAATACCCACTTAACTTTCCCCTCTGAATCTGAAAACTACAACCCTCCACACGCTTTAATTTCTCATCAAAATACATCCCCTCTTCAAGTCATTCATCTTTCTAACTAATGGGAAGATAGGTTGAAAATTCTCCTTAATTGTTTCTTACTAAAATCTATGATCGTATAGCTCCCGGTCATAGTCCACGTTATGTGTGATCATATCATACAAATAACTTTAAGAGTGTGGACTGTGGTAAACTACTATCACCGACTTCAAGGAAACTAAAGTTTTATATCGCCTTTGATCCTTAATTACCTGATGTAGTAATTTTCTTCAAAGTTTCTAATGACTTTCTGATTATATCCAGGGACTGTCCTTTGGCCTGTAGTCTTTATCACCTCTCTGTGTGGCTCTGAGCACTGGAGATCACTCATTTGAATCTTTTGATGAAAGTTTCTGCCAACAAATGGTGCCCTCATGCTTCTCAATCTTGGTTCTCTCCCATTTCTCTAATTCGTTTTCCTTGTAGAGAGACCTCAATCAATCCTTGACCTCGGCCATCAGTTCTTAGTTCTTCAAAATCTCACCTTAAGAGTTCTTACCATTGCTGTGTCAATACTATTACTATGTGTATGACTTTCCAGTTTGCCTTTGGATTTATGCCTATAGCCCTTAGTCTGCCATTTTTTTTCTTCTGCCACTTTTTAAAGATCAATGCATACCAAACTTAGCACATCATATCTCCCCAAAATATTTTCATCCTGATTTTTTAAGATATAAAGTTTAGGTGGGTGTAAGCTAAAGTAGAAACAAGCAAAACACAGAGAAAGGAATGTACTTGTAAGAACTTTCCAAGGAATAAATCTAGAACTTAATGGCTGGGGAGATGTAAGAAATAATTCAAATATAAGTGATTATTAGCCTAAGCATCTCTCCAGTGTCTCTGCAATGGACTCCAGGTCACTTCCAACTCTATTCTTTGTTAAAGTGCTACCCTCTTTCCCCAACCAGCCAATGTGCTTTATCCACACACTTAACTTCATCTTCCACCAAGGCCACCATAGTGGCCTCTTGCTTAGGAAGTCAGTAATCATGTGATCCCTGACACAGCGACAGGAGGTTAAGCCTGGCAGAGTAGCATAATGATGGAACTCAGATAAAACCCTGGTTTTATCAAAAAATTTTACCTCTCACTTGATACCCCAGGATCAGACAGAGTTCAATTCTTAGATTCATTTGATGTTTCCCAATTTTTTGGCTTGTTAAAGAAGATCAGGAGGCCTAACAATTATTTGTTAAAGGAAAGGATAAATGCAAGAAGGAATCCTATTTTTACCCTTGCCTAAAGAGGTTGATGTGATCTCCCAGTGGCTGCCAGCAGGTTTGAATTCTCATCCTCTCAATGCAGGCCTCCCCTGAGACCTTTTGGAAGCCATTGTTGTTTCTAATAAATGGTGTAAATCTAAAATCCACATGCCTCTGTCATCTGACTACGTCAGGACTCTCTTGAAAGAACAACCTTTCCAAGACTTGGTCAGTCCTGCCTAGAGACCAAGACCTTCATCTTTCCTGCCACTTCCAGCTCTGCTCCCTCCCCTCTCCTAAGGCATTATGTGGGCTCCATGGTAGACAGAACAATACCCCACTGAAAATATCCATGTCCTCCTCCTGTAGCGTGTGAATGTGCTCATTTACACAGAAGAAGGACTTTGTAGATGTGAGTTAAGGTCTTGGGATTGGACAATCTCCTGAATTTACTGGGTGGGCCCCATGTAAGCACAGGCATCTTTATAAGGGGAAGGAGGAAGCAAGAAGATCAGAGAAGGAGACGTTATGAGGGAAGCAGAGGATGGAGCGGGAAGAGGTCTGCAAGCCCCCAAATGAGGGCAGCTTCTAGGACCCGGAAAAAACCAAGAAACAGACTGTACCCTAGAGCTTCCAAGAAAAAATGCATCCCCGTCAAAAATGCTACTTTTAGCCTTCTAAGGCCCATTTTTGGACTTCAGACCTCTAGAAGTGGTGTAAGTAAAATCTGTGTTGTTTTAAGCCTGTAAGAGTCTGTTAATTTGTTATTAGCAGTTATAGTCTCTTAAACCAACCCTTCCTCACCACCCTGTGACCACTGGTCATCTTCTAAGACTCACTTTCTGTTCATCCGTCCTTCCCCAGAATCTCTGCCTGCTCTGTGCCTCTCTGATGAGCTGAAATCCTCCTGATCCTCTCCCCTCCAAAACTTTCCACTGACTTCTCTGAGCTTCCCATTCACTTCTGCAGAAACTCCCCTGTGTTCTCAGACTCCATAAAATGCTTCCCCTGACTGCTGGCTTGTCAAGTAAATGCTGTTTCCTGCAGACATCAACGTCTTGGAAAGTCCCTCACGAAGATGCTTTTACTTTTCTTGCATACCAAGTGAAAGGTACTGGTACCAAAATGCTACACAACTACCCTTGTGGGATAGCCCCTGACCCTCGCAGACTACTCGTGCTATTCGGCCAGATCACTCTTGGCTTCTTGTCACTCTATCTTCCAGCCTCATGGCAACTCCCCCCTTATTTACTGAGGATTTTAAACCTGGATCACTTATTTGGATCTCTGCACCCAGCCCTGCTGTTATTTTTGGAGAATGTTATTTGAGAATTCTTCAGAGTGCTCTGTCCCAGCCAATGCATTTCTTGATTTCTTTCTACTCCGATGGCCTTGACCTACACTTCCCTTCAGCCATTAGTGCCAAGGGCACATTTTGGGCCTTGTTGTCACTAAAAACTTGTCTGCCTCTGAGATCCTATATTCAAATATCCTATAAACGGGTTGAAACATTAAAGACAAAAATAATCAAAAGGGGGCAGCACCTGTGGCTCAAAGGAGTAGAGCACCAGCCCCATATGTTGGAGGTGGCAGAGGTGGCGGGTTCAAACCCAGCCCTGGCCAAAAACTGCAAAAAATAAAAAATAAATAATAATAATAATCAAAAGGTATGATCTAGCCCCACCATACCCATCCCAAAGGAGGCACCTCTCATGCTCATTAACATCCAATCAGCTCGTCCTCTTGTGACCCTTAACTCGGGAGATGGCACTGATTTCCACACATGTGTCCAAGGCAGAGGCCTGGGCACAGTTTTTAACTCTTACCTCTGCCACTCAATTTCCACACCGGATCAGTTGCTATATCCTCTCGAAGCTACTTTCTAACTTTCTTTGAAACCTGTCTGTCTCTCCCCAGCCCCACCATCACATTTTCCTCTGGATTACTGACAACCTCTAATTGTCCTGTTTCCAAGCAGTTCCCTCCAACCCCACTTCTTTCCATTTTCCAGATTAATTTTGCTCGGTGTCATTCATGTCCAGGTTTTTCTGCTCTGACTCATGCCTCCTTTACTTATCTGATGGCACCACATAGTCTTCAGATCTTAGCTAACCTACTAGTTTTTCTGAAAAGCTTGGCTTTATTCTCAACCCTGCCACCTCAGTTTATCACTGAGCAAGGCCCCTCTTCCACGAAGGAACCTGTACTTACATCTGTTTTAGCACTTGTCACCTTCTACTGCAAATGTCTCTTTATTTCTTTCTTTCTTCAGTCCTTCGATAAATTGCTGGAGGAAGGGATGTGTCTGTTTTCCTCTATAAACCTCAGTGCATGACACACTCAGTAACTTTCATTGAAGTGACAAATTAGGTAAAGATTTGTATTGCTAAGTATAGTCTCTCCTTTTTTATCACCTTTACTAATTTAGGCCAGGGAATTGCAATAACCATGATGTCTCCCAGTTTTGAGAACTGCCTACAGTTTGAGAACATTTTTTTTTTTTTCAGTGAATCCTTATTATTATTATTATTTTTTTTGGCAGTTTTTGTCTGGGGCCAGGTTTGAACCCGCCACCTCTGGTATGTGGGTCCGGTGCCCTATCCTTTGAGCCACAGGTGCCGCCTGTGAATCCTTATTTTTTAATTAAAATCATAACTGTATACATTTATGGGGTACAAAGTGTTAATTTGATAAACAATTTGGAATGCTTAAATCGAACTGATTAATATAACCATCACGTCACTTACTTTTTATGGTAAGACATTTAAAATTTACATTAATTTTATACCCTTGCATTGTGCACATTTGGTGAAAAATTACCACATGCCCTCCCTCCTCACACCAATTGCCCTCCCTCCTACTCTACCTTCTCCCTCCTCGCCTCTCCCCCCTTGCTAGACTAAATTTGTGTTTTATCATTTGTATGAGTGTTTGAGTGTTTATATATTGGTTTCATAATGTTATTGAGTACCTCGAATACTTTTTTCCCATTCTTGAGATATTTTACTAAGAAGAATTTGTTCCAGCTCCATCTAGGTAAACATAAAAGGTGTAAAGTCTCCACCATTTCTTATGATTGAATAGTATTCCATGGTATACATATACCACAGTTTGTTGATCCATTCTTGGGTTGATGGGCATTTATGTTGCTTCTACAACTTGGCAATTATAAGTTGAGCCACAATAAACATCCTGGTACAAACATCTTTGTGTTAAAATGATTTTTGTTCTTCTAGTAATGGGATTGCTGGATTAAAGGGAGGTCAACTTTTAGTTCCTTGAGGATTCTCCATACTTCTTTCCATAAAAGCTTTATTAGTTTGCAATCCCACCAACAGTGTAGAAGTGTTCCCTTCTCTCCACATCCACACCAACGTCTGTAGTTTTGGGACTTTGTGATGTGCACTAGTCTTACTGAAGTTAGGTGGTATCTCAGAGTGCTCTTGATTTGCATTTCTCTGATGATGAAAGATGTTGAGCATTTTTTCATGTGTTTGTTGGCCATTCATCTGTCATCTTCAGAGAAGTTTCTCTTCAAGCCTCTTGCACACAGAGAAATGGGGTTGTTTGTTTTTTTCTTATTGATTAATTTGAGTTCTCTGTAGATTCTAGTTATCAGACCTTTCTCGGAATCATAACCTGCAAAAATCTTCTCCCATTCTGAAGGCTGTCTGTTTTAGTTGTAGTGCCCTTAGCTGTGCAGAAGCTTTTTAGCTTGATCAAATCCCAGTAATTTATTTTTGGTGTTGCTGCAATTGCCAGGGGGATCTTCCTCATAAAATATTTTCCCAGGCCAATATCTTCAAGCATTTTTCCTGCACTCTCTTCTAGTATTTATATAGTTTCATGTTTTAAATCGAAGTCTTTTATCCAATGAGAATCAATTTTTGTTAATGGTGAGAGATGTGGGTCCAGGTTCAGTCTTCTTCAGGTCACTAGCCAGTTTATTAAATAGGGATTCTTTTCCCCAATGCATGTTTTTGGTAAGCTTATCAAAGATCAAATGACAATATGTGGCTGGATTAATATCTAGATTCTCTATTTTATTCCATATGTCTACATCTCTATTTTTGTGCCAGTACCATACTGCTTTGATCATTATAGATTTGTAGTATAACCTGAAATCTGGTAGCATGATGCTAAGACCCATCTCATCTAACCTTCTCTGATTCTATTAGTTTAGGTAACTCATTAGACAGATAGAAGTATCTCACTCCTTTTTTTCCTAAAGCAGTGGTTTTCAACCTTCCTAATGCCTCCTAATGCCATGACCCTTTAATACAGTTCCTCATGTTGTGGTGACCCCCAACCATAAAATTATTTTCATTGCTGCTTCATAACTGTAATTTTGCTACTGTTATGAATCATAATGTAAATATCTGATATGCAGGATATATTTTCATTGTTACAAGGCGGTCACAATCCATAGGTTGAGAACCACTGGCCTAAAGCCTTAACTCAGCATTTTTAAAATGCTGTACCATGGAAATCTAATTAATTGAAAGAAATGTTCCTGGCCAAATAATTTTGCAAAATGAACATCATGTTGTCCTCTTAGAGATGCCTCATGCTTATAACCATATTAAAGGCTCTGACAAATAGTACAGTAACTTAGTATTATGTAGATGACTATTTCTCAGGTTAATTTGTCTATGGACCAGATTCCCTCACCCCCTATGGAACACCCATTAACATATTATGAACTCTGATTTGAGGAAACATGGGTTGATTGGTTAACATGTTGCTAGTGGTCAAAGTGTTCAGCCAAAGGATCAGGAGGTCCAAGAGTACTACCTCCCTCTGTTACTGCAGGTGCTAAGTATTCACCCACCAATGGGAGCACAGGCTGAGTAGATGTGCATGGTAGTCTGAACAATTGTGGTCTGGAGATTTCCCGTGAAATCACATGCTCACTGGATCAAATTCAGGACCCTACAGTGATCCTAAAAACTCTATCTGGCCTCCCAAATTACAGTTTAATTGCAAATCTTTCAGTCTTAAAGGCATAACCATGCTCTGGAATTTTCAGATTCTGAGCCTGGAGATGTGTGACTCACACAAACAGCCTGACTCAACACCAGCGGAGAGCAGCCAGCTATATTCAGGATAGGCTTGCTCAGCGTGGCACGGTGAGTTTCTGGAACAAACAGTGCCTCTTTCTTGGCATCCCAGCATGCACTAATTCACTGTATTTGCCAGAATAAATGCAAAAGGCCTCAGTCACACTCTTGGTACAGCATAGGCATGCTCAGCATCTACAGAGCAGGCTGGAGATGAAACGATGAAACCCTTCTGGGCGTAGCCGTAAGGTCAACAAATTGGAAAAAGCCACAATTCACCCTTGGGAAGGATTAAATACTCTGACATCCTCCAAATTGATTTACCTAGATCAGACCACATGTTAATGAGGAGGCAAGTTACTCTAATTCATTGTTACTATTCCAAACGCTGAGGCCTTTTCACTTTAAAGAGGCAGGACCATGGATTCAAATGAGCACCAACACATAATGGCCTGTCACTCTCCCGGCCTACTCCAGTGTCCTCAGAGCCGTTTATAATTGTTGTCACTTAAACTTCACCAAAAAGAATTGGACATTCAAAGAGCACAGCTCGCGAGAAGCGAAGTGATTTTTCTCCCCCCATCACCTGCATCTCTGGATAGAGAGATATACATGAGTCATTATGAAAGTTTTGAGATACACAAAAATCAAGAAACATAAAATCCCCACAGATGGACAACTGAAACCCTCCCAGCAATACCGATAAG
Organism: Galagoides demidoff; assembly: GCA_963574575.1. NCBI lineage: Eukaryota > Metazoa > Chordata > Mammalia > Primates > Galagidae > Galagoides > Galagoides demidoff. The sequence goes on from CAUYQV010088660.1 coordinate 16,954, forward strand.
CTGAGCACATAGAAACTCATGTGGATGAATCAGAAAGGATGCTGTTGATTGTGTTTTGTGGAAGTGAAATAATGGACCATAACACAGTCTATTTTGAAACTTTCATAGTGATCCCCATAAAAGCTTCTAGCTGGCAAAGTGTAAGCGCTTAGATTTCTTCTGAGTACAGACGTTTTTCTACGTGCTTTAAGAATTTCTATTATTTGAAGGGTCTCCTTGAAAATCTCTTGCTCACTTTTCAAGACTTACTCCTCAGTGACACTGAACCATTATTTCTACCACAGGTGTCAGGTCTAGACAGAGATCTCAACTTTATTGATATCGTGAATTGGAAAGAAAGGGATTTTCACACCTAACCAATAAGCGTTGTCCCTATCAGAAGGTAAGGTTCATGTTCTATGCAAGTGAAATGTGTTGATATGTTGTTATGATGACTCACACACACAAAGTGCTTTGGAATCATCATCTAATAAGCTGTTTTTATAGGTGAAAGAAAACAGAAGGACCAGATGGCAACCACCACATGTATGTGTCAGTACAGTAGGCCCGCTTCCTTATGTTGACCACCTCTATATGGGGACCACTTTGTTACAGCCCCTTGGTGGTCAACTTACAGTAGGCTTTGTGGACAGCATGGTCTGCTGTCCCTACTCAGCTTTGCCCTCTTTGTATAAAGGCAGCCAGGGACAATATGCAAACAAATGTGGGCTACTGTATTCCAACAACTTTTATTTACAGATTATACTGAAATTTGAAGTTCATATCGTTTTTGCATATCACAAAATGTTATTTTCCTTTTGGTTTTTTCCAACAATTAAAATATGCAAAAACTTTTCTGTGCCAGCAGGGCCAGACTGAAACAGTGGGTGGGCTGGATGGGGCCCACAGCCCATAGTTGACTGACTTCTGCTTTGGCCTATAGTTTTCAAAATAAAACACATAACCTCTTTACTTACATTTCATATTCGAGCACTTTGTCAACATGAACTCATTCCACTTGACTTGATGAGAAGATCAGTGGAAGCATGAAAACACACACAGGACAATGATTGCAGTGTGTAAATCCGAGTAATTTTGGATTTTATTTTTATAGAGTTATGAGGGAAATATCCAAGAAAAAAAATCGAGAGGTAGCAAGACTTCCTCTTATCATTATTATTACAATATGTACATTGAGAAAAACTGCAGCATTTTTTTCTTTTACTTTTATTACTCTTTGAGTTGAATGTGTCCCAGGAGAAAGTGCTACCAGATTTCTAACGGCTTTTGAATTTTGCTTTCTAACAAATGAATATTCATTATTCCTGGTCATAAAAAACCTAATTAAATTATTTTCTGATTATAACATTTGCATTTATTTAATTTAGAATACATGAAAAATGCATAAAAATGTTTCTGTTGGTGAATCAAATGCTGGATAAAATGCTTGGCCATTTGGCTAGAAAGTTTAGAGTTTAACCTTGCCGATTCAGGGTGAAGCAAAGTTCTCGAATTCTAAATATTTGTTGGTAAATGTTGCTCCATCAACTACTTGGAAATCTGTTTTTCATCAGATTGGGTAAGGCCTGCTAACCAAACAAAGCAGCAATTAAGTAGGACTCCGGTTAAAAAATAGCCTCTGTTGTTATTCTCCTTGTGCCTATACAAAATTGGTTTGTTCTTGGCCTCAATCTACCTACCCTTCTCCATCTTTCATATAAAATATCCAAGCAACATCTGTGAGTTTATGACTATGTTTTGTGACAGGTTCATGATCCACTGAGGGTCTGCGCGGCTGTTCATTCTTTGAGAAGCCCAGTCTATGGAACTGTGGCTTATTCTAGTCCTCCGGTTTATAAGCAGGTAAGCTCCAAGTGGCACCCTGGAGCTTCCCTTTAATGGGAATATGAACGCTTAGACTGAAGCTGTTGCTGACTTATGGAGCTTTCTTAAAGCAAATTCGGCTCTTTAAAGAAAAATCACAACAATTCTTTGCCTTCAAACCTCTCGTCCCTGCCCCCAACCCACACCCTCAAATCAGACGGGCCAGATGTTTGTGAAAACTGCCGTTTCCGCAATCAAAAGTACAACATTTACTATAGTTTTTATCAAAGATTTCAATTCCCCTCATCTTAAGGAAAATGACCCTTTTATTTTGTTGTGGACATAAAATTATGGCCCTGGGAAAATTGGAAGCATTTCTGTTGAGGGAAATCAATTTTCTCACTGCTATATATGATCAACATGTCACAGTCATCACCCAGATAATAATAGTAAAGTACAAGTAAAATGGCTGGTAATACTGGCTTTAAAGGTAGAAAAAGATAGAAGCAAGATAACACCTCCCCCCTACCCCCCACCCCCCATTAGAGCATGTTTGCAAAAAGAAAAAAGAAAAACCTCTAAGGCTTATTTTTGTTCTGTAATTTTCTTCCTTCCCGCCCCACGTTCTTGCCTTCGCTGGCGCTTTCTCGAGTGTAAGTATCTTATTTTTGTGTGTGTGCTAATCGGCCAAAGCATTAATGAAACTGTAGAGATATGTGTCCTTCCTGGAAGAGAGTAAGCACTTTGTGTGTAAACCACTCTGGCTCCTTTTCAATCATTCTGTTAATGGGTGGCTAATTGTCAAAAGATGTGACCGGACTGAGATGACCCAAGAGTGTGTTTAGGTGGGAGGCAACAGGGAAAGTACAGAAGCGGCTTCTTAATTTGGATCCTGCAAACAAAAGGAAACATCAAATCTGACCTCGCTGCTGGAGTGTTAATGGCTTTCTCCCCATCTCCCTCTGCCACTTAGCATCTTTTGTGCCCCACCCTGGGAAGCTTCCCGGCAGAAGTGTGCATTAGCAGAACTCTACAGTTACCAAATGCTGCTTGCTACAGACAAGGGAAATAAAAAAGAAAAAAAAACCCTTCAGGGTGATTAAATGTTTTTTGGACAAACACATCCATAGCTATCAAAGTGCCATTTTTATTTCAGGCAGGCCTCTCAGTGATGTCCCCACTGTGACCACCAGCACAAAGGAGTGTTGTACCTAGAATGTCACTGAAGCCCTTCAAAGAAGATCTAAACACTGTCTTCCTCCTTATAGGAAAGTTGGCCCCACACGTGAATGTGGAAAATGAAAGCTGCATTCATGTAGGCCAAGGTCATAACTGAACCAAGAGCAGACAGGCTTTTGGCAAAACATCAAATATTTTAAATAATTCAACCGTTTGAAAAAAGAAATGATGGTACTTGTTTTGGAAAAAAAATGAGAGTGGGGGGGAGTGGGAATAAGAGGAGAAGCTAACCAAAGAAATCTGGCCTACGTGGCTCTCAGAAATGGTTTGTACGCAAAGATGTTCATGGAAATATTATTTAGAGTGAGAACTACTCTAAGTAGCAATAAAGGATTTAAAAATATAAACTATGGATAACATATTATGCAGCTATTAAAAATAGTAGTGTTGGAAAAAAGAGGTAAGACTAAAGAAATAAAATCCGTCCTGCAAGTTTAAGTAAAAATAATGAAGTTATAGCCACAGGGAAACATGCTCAGGAACTATACTAAAAGGCAATATACTAGAATATTACAGTGCATAGGGACAGCAGTGTTATGGGTAAATAGGTTTTGTCTTTTACTCCTATTACTAGGGAAATAGATATTGCTTTGGTTCATAAACAAACAAAAAGCAGGCAGAAATGAGCCCTCAGAAACTCTTTTTTGGTGAGTGAGAACATGATTCAAAAAGAAGGGTCTTTTTTTCCTCCCAGATTTTGATCAGAATTTCATAACACATGTCTCCAATCTTTAGGTGTTGAGCTGGGAATAAAAAGACCCAGTGGGATCTTTCAAGCACAGAGGAGATGATTTCACAGCGGCACACCAGACCCTCCCCACCCTCCCACCCCCAGCACTGGCCTTCAAAACATCATCCACCTCTGGGCGGCAATTTCTACAGAGAAAGTGACATGGAATCTGGAGATCCTCGATGTTGCCTGATGCTCGATGACATCTAAGTAAATAACACTGGGACTCAAAGAGGACAAAAAGAAAGCTGACTTTTCCCCATTTATTTTGTAACCTTCTTTTCCCAAACCTGTTTTTCCTTGTTAGCTGGATATGTGCACAGCTCATCTGCAGGTTTACTTCTAGCTCAATCTCTCCTTTTTAAAAAAGGCCAGAGGTTGTCTGGGGCGTGCATATCCCAGCCCACATTCCCAAAATGAGGGTTTTAGCAGGTCAGGTCATAAGTAAGCTCTCCATCAGGAAAAGGCCACGTTCGGATGAGGGACACCTGGGTGGCGGCTGCCCCACTTAGCCCTCTCCAGGCGGGGCTCTTGGCTCTCCAGACAGCAGCATGGACCATGTGTTGGAAATTATCAAACTCAGTGGCTTATTGGAGTGGAATGGTTGGAAGAGAGGTGTTCAAAGAACACTTCCTGTCAGTTAGTAAAAGCGCATCAATAAAAATAAATCAATGCCCACTTGTTTTCTAGGAATCTGCTTCATATTCAGCAAAGGCTCCCATTATGCTGTGTTCCTGATAGACTAGCCAAGAAAAAGATGTGATTTCAGTGACAGTAAAATATCAAAAAACGTAATTCTGAGATGCTGAATCTTCCCACTATGGACCCAAATGTCAAGCATCGATAAACTCAGACGTAAAATTAAAAGAAAAATAAGAAATGCCACGGAAGAGACATTTGCAAAACAAAATGAAGAGTAATACTGTGGTATGGGGACGATCTTGGAATTAATGAAATAATTAGAACTGAAAAGTTTAGTTAAAGTGCACATTTCAAAGGAAGAGAAAGGTGTTTCTTAATAAATGCCATGAATAAAAATATTCTGTGGCTCATCAAGAAGTTGAGTGTGAATCACCTGCGTTGGCTTGAAGAACTTGAGTTTGATTTTGACCTTATTCATTGGCCTTCTGTGTGGCTTTGATTAAGTATTCTGTCCCAGCTTTGGCTTTAGCAAGAGTAAACTCAAAGTGTTGAACAACATCAGAGCTTGTACGCTGGTGCTCGTCCCACCTCCTAGCTATGCCAGTCTTATAGCAGATATTGCTTATCAATAGTGGCCCTTACCTCCTAGGCCTGCTGAGACCTCTGTGCCCTGCCAGGCAGTGCACCTAGCAGCCACTATTAACTGATAAGTTTAGATGTAATGGATAAAAATTTCCCATTGCAGGCCAAAATAAGTTCCTAGGTTTCTGCCCCTCCATGACTCTGTAAACTCTTTCCTAACCCTCAAGAGAACAGACTTAAGATGTTTTCCATTAAGTGTGTGAATACCTAACTCCATCGACACTCCGTAGGCTCCAGATCAACTTTGTTCCAAATTTACATCCAAGCATTTCTACCTTTCAAGAATTACTGTGCCGAAAGCACCAGCTTATCTAATTGCTACTTCTCTTTTTAGTAGCCAGTTTGTACAAATAGCAGATAGCAAATGCTTCTCTGGCAGGAGTGACCTGGGAATCTCCATTGCAACCATCTGTACAGTATAGTAAGAAGGCTCACACTATTGATTCTTCACTAATTTTATTAATTCATTATTTTAGTAGTTGACACACAATTATATACATAATTCTATCTTTTCTCCAAAATTCATAGATTTCCCAAGTAGAGTAATATTAATCCCTTCAGAAGACCCAGCTGGTGCGTGTACCAGAACCCCATCAACATGCAGCTATGAAAACAGATGCCACGTCGCTTCTCCAAACCTCAAGTAGCCCCACTGTCTCATCACCTACAGACTCATTGCTTTGTGCTTTCTAGCCTGCTGTTCCCTGGATTTGTCACTGTACCCAGCTCCCATGACTTACCTTCACACTGTCACTCCATTCAGAGAGACCTGCTTGCTGCCTCTTTGTCTCAGGCTCGGGGAAAGTGAGCCAAGTGAGGAGATGACGACAGTCCAGATCTAGAGAGACATATTCTCAGAACTGCGTGCAGTGGCTCTTAGATTTTGTGCCCTAAGAAAATCACTCGGCCCTGCCTTGTACCATCAAGTAAATGTAACAATTTATATTTCATTTTTGCTTTTCAGCTCTTCAAACCCTATAAATATGTATGATCTAATTTTATCCTCTCAATCCTCTGAAAGGCCAATGTTATTATTTCTCCCATTCTACAGAATGAGAAAAATCTGAGTTTCATAAAAATTAAAGTTAAGGGGCATCAGAGTTGGAACTTGCTATCAGGTCTTCTGCATGTGAGTAGAATTTCCCCTTATGAGTCTATAACCCCTTTTTATGTGGTCTGTGAAAAGAGTTTTCTCTTCCTTCAAAATCCACTCTTTCATCTGGTCAGTTCTAACCATTTCAGGTATTCCATGATTTTCCTTGTACCCATGTATTACTTCTCATCTGGTTTGTGGATGTCTATTATGTGTTATTATTGCTTACCTTTTCTTTCTGGGGTTCTGTTTCCTTAACAGATTGTATACTCTTTGAAGTAAGATATACAATAAATAGAATTTTTTATTTTTATAGAGCCTAAACTTGTCATCAGACTTTGTGAAGGATAGGGAAGTTTGCACTGTAGCCAACTTTTACAGATGAGGAAACTGGTGTCAAGTAATAATGAGGACAGTAGCATTTACTGGACACCTCAATGTTGCAAGAATTGTGCTGGGCAGTTAATATACAGCATCTCCACATTTCCATGAATTTCATAACAACCTAATCAGATAGTTATTGTTATTCACATATTAAAGACAGGAAAACTGAAGCTTTAGGAAATACAGCAAACTGCAGAAGGTCATAGCACTTGTAAATGTCAGTGCCACAAATCGAACCCGGGTCTGACTCCAAAACCCACAGCTTTGAGTGATTCACCCAGAGCTTCAGAACCAATTGAGGGCCAAGTTGGAAGTTTGGCCTGGTATTCCTGACTCCAGTCTATAATAGTTCCTTATCCATTGTCCAAGGATGCTTCCCATATTCAGAAAATGGCATGGGCACTTAGTGATTTTAAGTGGGCTGGCATTATGAATATTAAGGACAATTTTAGTCTGTGTTTTGTTTAGTGATTCAAACATCTCCTTACTTAAATTGAAGGCTAGGTAGGAATATTACCAACCTCTCTCTATACCAGCTACTGGGTGATGGAAGGGATATAGTGTCTTTGGAGCTTGTGAATGGAAAGATGGTTTGGTAGAGTGTGGTCTTCACGTCTGAGCCTAGCCAGTTGAGAAGCACAGCACAGTTTGGGATAATTCAGTTCTTGGGGATACCCAAGGGTATAGGAAAGTGGGTTTCAGGAAGAGCCTAGCACAGGGCTGGCAAATAAATGATGTAGCTAATCTACCCCAGCCTTCTTTTCTATTGGGCTCTGCAGTGACTTACAGTCCACCCCAGCACAGAGCTCTGGATAGCTACACAGCCACTGCCCACTGACCAGGGCTGCCTGTAGTGGAGAAAGCTATTTGGCATTCTCAGCAGAATGAAAAGTGCATAGGTTATAGAGTCAGAGGGACTGTAGCTCCCATCCCATTATTAGGCAAGCGGCCCTAGGCAAGTTCCTTAACCTTATAGATCTTCAGTTCAGTTGCATTATCATCATCCAAGAAAAAACTATATAGAAATCCCAATATCCCCCCTCCACCTTTTTTTTTTTTGGAGATTTGAACTGAATCAAAATCTGAATTCTCACATATTTTGTTTGTCTTTATAAATATGTGATGCCCTGGGTTCGTGAAATTTGGAGTCACCCAGACAGATGTAGGTTTGAGCTTCATTCTGTCATTTACTTGGGGACGAAGGGGAAATTGCTTAACTTCTTGAGCTTCAGTCTCCTCATATATAAAAAGGGAATGCCGTACCCTCTTCCACAGAGCTATTGTGAGATTAAAAAACAAAGCACGTGGCCGAGCACACAAACCATAAATATTTGTTGTGATCATTCCTGCAAGCCAGGTCTCTAAGGGCCATTCCAATAGAAGGCGACATTTGGCCATGACGATGCACTTTGAGCTTTTCCTATTTAGCATGGTCACTGTGCTAGCTGCCATTTACCTAACTCTGATGAAGGTACTCAGTTCTCATCCTTGGCTATTTCCTGGCTCTTGTGCAATAGCTTGTGATTTGCAGCTGGATCCCTGCAGATCATGTAACCTGGTCACAGCAGAAATGGTGTGAACTCAGTGTCATGAACTATCAGTAGAAAGGAACTGAAGGGATGGAGGGGTCAGAGCTGGGGAATATCTAGAGTCTCGCACTACCTAATCATTTGCATCTGATTCAATAATTATTGATTGCCTACCATATGCCAGGCTCCTAGGGCACAAGCATGACATGACCCCTGCCTTGGGGAGCTCAGAGCCTGGTGCTGCTGTGATAACAAGTTCTCAGTTATAGGAACAGTTACACAAAAGGTAAGTTGGATATTGTGAGAGATTCCATCAAGAAATGGGTGTAAGTTTGCACCTGCTAACTTTAAGGAAAATACAAATACGCTTACTCAAAAGATTCCTTTGAACTTCAAAGAAAGAAAATATGTATTTTTAAAGGAGAATAGGACTTAGCAAAGACACATGGAACTTTTGATACATGTATTAAATATACATGAACATCAGCCAGGCACTGTGATGGGCACCTGTAGTCCCAGCTACTAGGAAGGCTGAGGCAAGAGGATAGCTTGAGCCCAAGAGTTTGAGATTGCAGTGAGCTGTGATGCAATAGCACTATACTAAAGGTGATAAAGTGAGACTCTGTCTGTCTGTCTGTCTCTCTCTCTCTCTCTATATATATATATGAAAATGAAATGTTTTTTCATTTTCATAACCTGTATTAAATAGATATGAAATTGAAAATGAAACTTTTGTCAAGTATACACATACACACATATATACATATCATAACTGCAAAGTTCAATGAACTCCCACAAGCTGTGTACACATGTCACAGATGAAGAGACAGGACATTGCCAGCACCCCAAAAAAATCTCTCCATCACGCCTCTTCTAGTCACTGCCTCTTTGGGTAACAAATATCTCCCATTTTAATAGCATGAAACAATATTTTTGCCTTTATATTTTACATAAATATGAAAATAGAGTGTAGTACGTGGATTTAAAAACATTTGTCCATCAAATTTTAATTTATTGTTTAATTCTTTATTCACTCAATGAAACCAGCAAGAGTTGTTCCCCTGTGAAGCATGAGGTTGGAAGGAAGTATTCTCAGGCTTTCATAAAAGTTGCTGACTCTTTCTGCACAGGACAATGCCTTTGTACCTGGCTGTCCTGATCTTGGTGGGTGCACTTCAGAATGTGAACTCATTCATTAGAAAATGCTTTATTTGATTGAAGGCCAGGTACTCGCTTCCCAGCAACACAGCTTAAGTAAATGTCCAGCTCAGACAGTCAACATTACTGTCTCAAAAATCTTTCATTCTGACATATTATCACACATTTGTCATTAGGGAACTGCATACTCACATGTGTCCATAAATATTTGGTCTTAGTAGACCCAGGTTGACCTGCTTGAGAAACAGCAGGAAAAAAAATTATCTTATCTCTGTCCTTGGAAAATGTACAATTAAATGAAGGGAAAGTTTGAATGTGGCCACTGAGGGACTTTGTTTCCCTGAAAACAAAATCATTTCTCTCTAGTCAATCAATAACTCTTCATGGTAAATGTGAACCCTCGGCCCAGAAAGAGGTTATCAAGCATAACATTTCTTAACACTTTCATAATGTTATCAGGAATTAAAAAGTAACATTTATCAAATATTTACAAGTTGCGTGGGACACAGCGCAGTGTAAACATATGAATCTGATAATATCCAAGGTGCGTTTTAGAATAGATCCAAAAAATCTCAAAAATGTTTGCTTTTCAATGATGCATTCTCCGTCATGTAAAACTTTAACTACTGAGATGCTCTAGTGACACGTGGGATGGGTCACACGAGGAGGAATGTATCTCGGGTGAAAGGTCATGATCAACGTAGATGAAAGAGATTGCATTAGGCAGGTTATACCACTCAGGAGGACACACATTTTCTAAATGAACAGAGGGAAAAAAAAAACTATTATATAATGGAAAATGTGAGACAAATATTATTTACTTCAGTTGATTACATGCAGAGGGTGTGCACTAACACACGCACCCACAAAGCCGTCTTCTTACCGTCAATTCTGTTCTCTTTCGGGTGGCAGTGGTGGCATTTCTCTAGTTTCTGTGAGGGAAAAGACTCATTTATCTTTCTCTCTCTGCAGTCACCTGGTTTCTTTGCCTCTGTGCAGGGCACATCCAGTTAAGAGCCTCTGTAGCCATCTTTGCATAGTGGACGCTCTGCTCTATTAATTAGAGATGGCCCAGAAGGAGGAGGAGGAGGGTGAGGGAACTTGGGATGAGGGAGGAGGAAAGAGGAAGGGGACAGGTGAGAGGAGGGAGATAGCAGGAGAAAGTGAAGAAGGGGGACAAGTGGCAGGGGGAGGAGAAAGAGGAGGAAGGGAAGGAAGAAGAGGAAGAGCAGGAGGAGAGAAACAAGGTGAGAGCCTAATCTCAAAGAAGAAAAAGAAAGACGTTAGCTGGACAAGGGGACTCACACCCCAGTCCCCACAGCCCTTCTCTGCCTGGGGAATGTAAAGGCCCAGGAGACAGACTGTTGCTCAGTCCCAGACTGTGTTCTGCATGTCAGTCTTTCTAGTCCTTGCCTTTGAGACTGGGTTTGAGGGCCAGGGTTTAGGCAGAACCAGGGTGGGGTTGAGAAGAGTGTTCTCAGAGTGCTCTCTGAAGGGTTTTAAACAATGAAATAGCACTTTGCAAAAGAGAACATGTTTGAAAGTAGATTTTGCTGGTAGAGCATTCATTTGTTTTCAGAGTTGAAAGGGGTCACTATGTTGATATGTATGATGACTAGGGGTCATCACTATGTCAGCTTTTAAATCTGAGAACTGTACTTAATTCTACAGTGATGGTGGGTGGCAGCTGAAAACTCAAGGTTGCAAGGATAAGCGGAAATAAGGCCCAGGTAACCTTCTAGAATAAAGAAAAAAAAACAACAACAAGTTTTTCCTCAAACATACTACTGCACGCAAAAATTTTTATCAACTATGAAAAGAGAAATGGAGGGGAAAAGAAAACCAGAGTTTGAATATCACAAGACGTCATGCTTTCACAGAACAAGTGTGCATGCCCTTTTTAAAATGTTTATCTTTCTGTTGTGCTAAATCCTGCAAGTGGCAAAATGTAATTCTTTATTATTATTTACATGCATGGCAAGTTAATGAAATAAAGACCACCATAAGCTTCTCAAATTAGGCTATAAAATATAAGTCAACTACCACTTCATTAAATTGGAGCTTTAATGGATACTCACCCTGTATAAATATGGGTGAGGAGAAAGAGAGCCTTATAACTAATTGACTTCCTGCCTCAGGCACCCAAACGTCTTTTTGCAGCTCTGGATTCGTCCCTCCAGGATACTACTGCCAGAATGATCAACACAAGGTCCCCAAATAACAATTTATTCTGCCCAAAGGACATTATGCCCTCAGTCTCCTGGCCAGATGAATTGGCACAATTACATCCCCCTCTCCTGCCTTCCCCCTCAGGATATCCTAGGTGTCAGGGCTCTCCACGTTGTGATGATTCAGAGCAAAAAATCTGCTAAGAGCAAAGATTGTGCTACAAGCATCTTCTTAGATTCTTAGGTCCAAACTGACGGAGCGAAACACAAATCCTCCCTTGGTTTTTTTCCTTCCAAACTTCGCTGCCCCTCAGGCACATCCAGAGATCAAGTGAAGGGCTAAATCCTTTCCCGGCTCCTGACACAAATGTGTATCAGTGTTAACCAGCAATGACCTCAAATTAGCCGGTTTCCAGTCTTCCTTTCCACCTGCCCCCACTTTCCCTCACCAGGAATTAGTGACTTCAAGACCGTGGTGCAAATGCCAGTGTAATCTGCCTAGCAGCGCTTCTGTCCCTGAAGCACTGACACACAGGAAAACCCACATTCATTTCTGCTTCAGGAAATCAAACTGTTTGACATGCTTTTTTGATGATTACTTCTTATTTGTTTTGCCCCCTTTGTCTTAAAACTCTCTTCTCTCAATACTTTCTTTTTCACAGAGCTGGCTTTAAGAGAAGTTCTTTTGACTCATTTTTCTTTCTGAGTCAGACGCACTGAGCTCTGTGCAAACAAACCCTTTCATCGGGAAACCCCACAGTTCACCCTGGGGATATGATGGAACAGGTGTGTATGGCTTCAGACGGCATCCTCAGTGTAAATAACCTCAAGGCGAGGTTCTTGGCAAAGGGCTGGGGAAGTGAAAGAGGAAGGTGGTCATTTCTTTATCAGAGGCTCAGCATCCTGTCCCCTCTGAGGAACAGTGCCACACGTGAGGATGACTTACTCTACCCCACACACGGTAAGCAACTTAACCAGGGCTTTGGACTCACACTAGCACTGAACTGCCATTTCAAAAAGATAATATCACTATTTTTAGTGTCTGGAGAGGGGAGACGGAGAGAGGAGCAGAGAAGATTGTTCCCAGTGAAAAGAAAAAGAAGTATTTACGTAAGACCTCCTTAGTAGTTATCTCACTCACAAAATTTTGTAACAAACCACATGTTAGCTAAAGTATAGGAGATTTAGACTGAGCTCTTGCACTAGGCCCCAACAGCCCAACCTCAAATGGAGTCCCTCACGCTAAGTTTCCATGGCACCACACTGAAACTGACGCTGTTCCCTTATAAGATCTGACCTTCTGACAAATCAGGAATTGATAGGCAAATCTCCAAATAGGCCTGTTTTCCAAAAAGTTGTAGATTCACAGCACCCAGTCAGATGGTGCCCACTCAGCTTGAGCTGGAGTGATAAGGAAATCGCTGCCTATCGCTCTAACCCATACAAGGAAAGTAGCCTAAAGTAATCAGATGCTAATGAATTTGCTTTCTCCACTATGCTGTTTCCTGGTTCCTTCTGAAAACCCCTTGCAAAACCCTACTGTTTTGCCGTGGGTGGCACAGCTTGGTCTATTTTGTAGACTGAATGATATCTTGCTTGTAGATTGTTGATAAAAACCAGTTAGATCTTTAAAAATCAGTCTGTTGATATTTTGTTCTTCGACACACAGAAACAGGTCATATGTGTCTTCTCATTGTCTGTTTCATCTTTGGGACACTTGCTAAGAGGGATATAGCTTTCTATTGAACTTTAGATATTAATGAGGATTAATGAGCTTGAAGAATCACCTTTATTTTCCATCTGCTCATTTGTTCATTCTCTCAGTCAATACTAATTATTGAGCGCCACCTACACTCCAGGTGTGGTGATAGGCAGTGAGATAGAATAGTGAGCTGAACCAGCCACCTCTATCTCTCCAGGTAGATGATGAAAGAGACATTAATCAAGTAACTATACAAATAAATATAATATTCCCAAGCTCCCCAGACAGAAAGGCATGGGACTATCCAAATAATAGTGTTGTTCTGCCCAGTCAGGAGGACCAGAGATCAGGGAACCCTTACCGGAGGAAGTGTTGATGGGTTTGGAGGCAAAAGAAGAGTAATACCTAAAACCAGGATTAGGAAGAACATTCAGGCAGTGGGAACACAGTGGACAATGGCTTTGCTGGTAGGCATGGCACATCAAGGAACTGATGCTGTGGCTGGATTGGAAAGAGAGAGAATGACTGGGAGATAAGATAAGGCAGACACAGATCTTTAGGAATTGGGTCATGAAAGCCCTCTTCATTAGGAGTCATGCAAAGGCTTGTGCTTTGTTTAAGAGCAATGGAAAGCCAATGTAAGAGGAATGCTTACTTTAAGAGGATGACAGGACATGATGTGATATGATATATGATATGCCAGGATCAGATTAGATTTCTCTGGCTACAGTGTGTTGGTGATGGCAAGAATGGAAAGCAGGCAGGCTATCAAGACACCAAAAGAGACCAAAGATAGAGATTATTCCATTCAGGAGTCATTATACATTAATTTAATAAGCTTGATACTTTGAGATAAATCAGAACCTATTTTCTCTCTAACGCATCATATAATTCCTCCTAGTGGGGCCTCTCTATTTACCTTCTCCCACTCCCTTTCTAGTAGTTCCTTCCTTCTGTTTTTGTTCAACAGAGGGGATTTGGTTCTGTCCCTTACTAGCCAAAATCATTTAGCCAACCTGTCTGAGAATCTTTATTTGTAAAAGGGCTAATTACAATCTTCCAGCTTTCCCTGTGGGGTTAGTTATTGTGAGTATAATGTGAGGGAATAGATGTGAACATGCCCTGTACTCTGGAATGCGTGAGATCCATGTAGGTTGGTATTATAGCAATGTTTCTAATTATGCTCCATGTTCACCTTCTCTTGGAGTTAACAGAGTATTGATAGGAATATTTTCATAAGATAAACACATTCAGATGCTTTAATCAAGACATTCATCAAATTCCTAGCCAAGACAATTATTATACTTGATCTTACCCCAAAGGCCAAGAAGTTATGCCAAGATAATCGTTACTGCAGAAATAGCAGAGAAAAATACAGGCAGAGCTGGAGAGGGATTTGGGGTGACAGTTTTGACACCACCTCAGGTCTCTGATGCCATGAGGCCACACTCTAATCCACTCACTATGATCTAAAGGCATGTACAGCAATATCAGGTGGAAGCTGTAGCCTCAGGATACATCCACTCATGATCATTGCACCTAGAAAGACTCCAGGAGCCAAGAGTGGTGCCTTCACTCTCCTTGGAGAAAACTGAGGGAGGACTTTATAGCATCTTCATAAAAAAAAAACATAGCAGCATTTACCCTCTAACTCATTTGTGCAAGTACATCCAAGATTTGATCAAAGAAACCTGCTTTTTCAGGGAGGACTTCACCTTAGGGACAAAAGGTAGATAGCAGAAGAGTAAGGAGAGAGAAGAAATCTCATAAGGGACTTTCTATCCAAATTCTGTGGGCACACTGAGTTACTACAGGGATCAGAGCCTCTCAGATGTCTGTTCTCTATCCCCTTGCCCCTTTCCCACCAAATTTTGATATCATCTCTGATATCATCTCTTCACCCAGGGAGAGGGGGGGCAGTCATGAACTTGTTTGCACAGGAGAGTATGGGGAAAAGAAGGACATTTTTAGGAACGCCCTTCTCATCTGTGAATGTTGCCTCTAACACTCTGAGAATCAGTCCTGACCTTACAACCCTCCAGCAGGTGTCTCCTCTGGTCATTTCAAAGGGTAGTGGAAAAGTTTTCTTCAAACTGAAGAAGGGCGAATTCTAATATGCCATAACTCTGTCTAGATATCTTTCTTCTCTTTTAGTATTCCCTGGGAAAGTTGTGAACAGGTGCTCAGGGAATCCAAACCATGCTTATAAAATGTTTTGCTCTGGGTGTGGAGAGAGCTTGGAGGGTCTGAGGTGGTAGGACATTGGGAATCCCAGCTCCTGTCTTTCTCAGAACCTTCATGATTGTGTGTCTGTGGGTGAGGGTGGAAGGGGGTACACTGTCTCCTTTGTTAGGAGATGGTGTATATGGAGGGGAGTAGAGGAATATTCTGGAAATTTTGATGGTCTATTAAATTCAATAAATAACTGAATGATGAGAGATGGCCCTGAAGATGAGTAAGCCTCAGGAGGCTGAGACAAGGTGGGGACTGACAACACATTGCAAATAGAGGAAACAGCTGGAGCAAGGAAAATAAAATATGAAAATGCAAAACTTGCAACAACAGCAAAATAACCTACCCAGTTGCATGACTGGAACCTATGTTTCTGAGCTGGCTGTAGAGGAAAAATAAGACTAGAAAACTTGAGTATGGCTGGATTATACAGAAGCTTTGAAAAGCCAGTCAGAAATGGTGGGAGGACCATTTATTTGGTTAGGCTAGAAACATTTTCTGAGTATGACTGTGGATTGGATATAGTTCCAGGTGCTTGGGATAAATAAGGGAACAAAACAGATGAAGATTCTTCTCTTCATGGAATTTACATTCTAGTGGCAATAGTCACAGCCCACTATTATCTGCCACTGGCACTTAATTTATAATTTGCAGCAACCCCATGAGATAGGTACTGTGACTAGGTTGCTTTGACAGAGGGGAATATTGAGGCACAGGGAGATTAAGCATATTCCTCCAGGCCACACATTTTGTAAATGTCTGCAGTTGCTCTTAACTACCGTATTGCTCTAGCTGCAAAAGCTGACAGAGGAGAATTTCAAGGTGTGTGTTTCTGGGAAAGGGAGTTGGTGAAGAGCAATTTAAGACTGCAGAGACCAGGCATCCTAGTCTGTTTGAGCTGCCATAGCAGAATACTGTAGAATACTGTGTGGCTGTAAAAACAAACAATTATTTCTCATAGCTCTGGAGGCTAGAAGTCCAAGGTCAGAGTTGTTCTGGCGAAGACACTCTTCCTGGCTTGCTGGTGGTCCTGTCACCTTCCTGCTGGGTGCTCACATGGCCTTTCTTAGGCATTCTCTTCTTATAAAGCCACTAATCCTATTGGATTGGGACCTCACCCCATGACTTCATTTAACTTTAATTACCTTCTAAATCTATTTCCAAATACCGTCTCACTGGGGGTTGGGATTTCAACATAGGAAAATTTGAGGCAATACAATTCAGCCCATAGCACCAGGCAACATTAAGTTTTTGAAAGTTCTCTAGCAAATGTTTGCTTACCTATATGTGTTTTCTCACTTAATCTTGTCTATGGTTTTAGGAGGCAGGCAATATTTTCCCTGCTTTATAGACCATGGAAAGGAAGTTGAAACAATTTTAAAAAGCTTTTAAAAGTACTTCCACATATGTTTATGACCCCTGAATTACAAACCCCAGGTCCATCTTCTCTGCCTGCTCTCCACTGCCGCACTGCTGCTGGCCCCTCACCTTTGGTGCCTGACCAGGTCCTGAGGGGCTGTCAGCCTGCAGAGGGCTCGGCAGAGTTTCCTGGGTTCTGAGAAACAACCTCTGTCCAAGGGAACCCAGTCTGGGAAGGAGATGCAGAGAAGGAAGGCTTGGCTGGAGAATTTATCTAAGTCAGCTGAAGAAATAATTTTTTTTAGAAGCCTTTTTTTTTTTTTCTTAAACTGGTGGTGAACTTCCCAGGGGTAGAATTACTTAGTTATTTAGGGAAATTAAAATACATTGTCTACATGGGGAAATCTGAACCTTTTCTCTTCATAGCTCATTTTCATAGACTCACTTTTGAAAAATGTTTTCATTCTTCCATCCATTTCTTCATGAGCATGGTTCTGTGTAGGCATGGTGAGCGCTGAGGGAAATGTGTTTGAAATTACTGTGACAGGCTTCCAGAAAGTGTCATGAAAAAGGAAGCTGGTTAACATTACGAGAACGCATCGGTTGAATGGTTCGTTAATTTAAGTACGCTTTCGTTTTTCCACCCCATCGATCTGGTCTTTCAGATGGAGCCACACAGAGTTTGAATGCATAGAAACTAACTTGACCCTCGGGTGACAAAAGGAAATGAGGATTAGCAGCGTTCTATCACTCAGACCTTGTGTACCAACAGCTGGGTGGGAAAGGCAAGTCAAAACACAAGCTACATTCAACAGCTTCTATTTGAGCTAGTCCATGTGTTTTCTCGTAAACCTATAGTCAATGACATAGAAACATAAGTTGGATACCATAGATGTCTAAAACTCTAACAGCTTACCTTTGCTTCCAACCACTCTCAGAGCCTGGACTTCACTGCATGCTTCCTTTACACTTGGAGAATCACATACCTTATGTAATGTAATCTTCATAATGACCTACTAAGGTACAACTATTTCCATGTTACAAATGAGGAAACTGATGCTCAGAGAAATGAATGATGAATGACTTCTACCTCCTGTAAATGTATTGGGGTCTCTGCTTACGTGTGCTCATCATACAGCAGGGCTCAGTGAAATACCAATGATACTACAGATGCTTAGTACTGTTTGTGAATTTACTGCGAGGTAACGGAATCAGATCTCAAACCAAGACTTTTGTCTCTTTTGGCTGAAATTTTCTTAGACCATCAGAACAACTTCTCATTCAGTAATTCAAATCTCAGTGGAAAGAACAGGGTTAGGTGACTTAATATTAAGCAGTACTGTGCCCCTTCCATGCCTCAGTTAAGACACTGTAAAAGTGGAGTGCTCGCACCCATGGTGTAAGGTTGTTTCCAGTCTTAGAATGCCATTTCAGTCTAAGAAGTTAAAAAAAGGCAATTCGTAAAAGAGAGAGAAACTCACCTGCCAGTTTCCTCCGTGACTAGAAAGAATTGGTAGGGTGTGGGCCAGGTATATAAACAACCCCACAGTCATTGCTAGTTGCCTTGGGAACTCAGCACCAGTTACTTTCCAGCTGCCAATCACTGCTGGATGACTGACAATGCCTCAATGGGTTTGGAATCCAAGGGGCTTCACTTGTTGAAAACACATCCTCCCTGCCTCTGACTGATGTAATGTTCTGTTTACCACCAAAGAACCTGCAAGAAACCAGTGGGTGAGTTTCAGGTCGCTCAAGATGAGACCCAGAGCTGTGAGAGCCATCCTATCTCTCAGGTCCTGGCTGGTGACCTCCCTACAAGAACAGGCCATTTGGTTTTCCAAGTTCTCTTTATCTGCTGCAGCCTGGGACTTAGACATGGTGCATCGTGATTATTTGACCAAAATACGCTCTTATTTCTCTAACTTCCATTTGACAGAAGTGATAACTAAAATGTTGATTTGATTGGTTAGAGATATTAAGGAAAATCCATTAGGCCATGTAAAATAGTAGTCTACCTCCTCTTTCTTATTCTCTCAACGCTTACCTCTCTGTGGTTGCCTAAAGTCATTGTGTCACCATGCTTAGCCTAAATGTGTCCCATGGCCCTCTTTTTGAGCAGCAATGAGTGGATAGTTCTTGTAGGTGGGGGGAAATTCTTTGCCTAAGTTCACTCCACAAGACCCATCATTTATTAGCTCTTCTTTTATGATTTTGAAGAGTGATGGCTAGACTTTTGTGAGAGAGTTGGGGGAAGAGTGGCAAATGGAGACGAGAGAAAAAAGAGTAACATGATATTACCTGCAGAAGAAAAATGTGTTTTGGGTGTCAGGCATTGACAGGGGGAAAACACACAGACATTTGTGGCAAAAGACTTGATGGAAGCTTAGGGGACTAATCCCGATGCTTACTTTATTTTCTTTCTAATGGGATGTCAGTTCTGAAGAATAAACAGTCTTTCCTGAATCCAGAGTTATAAGCACTTATTTGTCTAGATAAAGTACAGAAAAGAAATATTGTGTGCTGCGGCCCATAAGTCATCTTCATGGCCTTTCAGGTAAACTACTAAGGATTTTTACTGTTCAACTCAGTGGAACACAAATTGGTAAACTGAGAGCTAACTGATCATGGCCATTGAAGCAGTCTGAAGCTGACACCCCAAATTTTATCTTAATCTGAAATGCCAGCATCAATTACCCACAACAGGGGATGCCCACAGGAAGGGCAGCATGCACCAGATAGTGCAAGGGAAGTGGTGTTTCAGGGAATTAGTCTAAATCATTCAAAAGGTTTTCCTTTTTAAAAATTGTACCTGCTGTTAAAACTGAAAGCAGCAATTAAGATGGCTTCAGGTTCCAGTCCAAATAGAAAAATCTGAAGATGGATGATCAGAACCAAACACGTGAGTAGATATGAACATTTATTTCTGAGCTATTTCATTAGCATCACTTGAAAAGGAGAACCATACTTTGGCTGGACTCTTAGATGTTTCTGGGCACTACCTGATTCAATTGATTTTTTCATATATATCTTTTTCTTTTTTAGTGACCATTATGAGCTAAGCATTGTGCCCAAGGGCTACAGCCATGGAGATTATGCAGACAGTCTCTCCCCACCTGGAGCTCACAATGCAGTGAAAGCTGACACATGCATGACTTTGACACAGTAGACTAAGGGCCGTGTGAGTAGTTTGACTACAGTCTCTGTTTCATTGGCATCCTGAGGAGTAGGTCATTAATTGTGCTTGGAGAGATGGGGAAGGTTGTTATGTGCTGTGACATCATGCAAATCCTCTACTTTCTCAAAGTGTTTCCCTACCCCATATACCCCTGACAATAGTAGAAACAGAGGCCCACATAGCATGGTTTTCATATTTGAAAAGTAGAAATCAAGCCAACAGACTGATAAATGCATTATGTTTCATCTTCATGCATTCATTGACAGCTAGATCTTCATTACCTCCTGAAAGGCCAAGTTTGAATTTAAACTTTGAGGAGTTCACATGGTGCCATAAGGTGAGCAGACCCCAGTCCTGGCTCCTGCCCTAAAGCCAATGAATTTTCCAGCCCTGCCCTGGCTCTATCTGCATTGTGAAGGTTCTGTGTTCCCCTGGGACCTGGGATATTGGTCAGTCCTTAGGAGGATGGACCAGAGAAGAGCACAGGCAGGCCAGGGATTTGGGGATGTCTGGGCAGGAGGTCCTAGGGTCTTAGTACCTAGAGCATGGTCTAGAAGGGGCACACCATCTCTAATGGGTACATCTCCATGATCCTTCCCACCTATCACTACATGAGCAGGGGTACAGCCACAGAAATGCAAGAGCAAAGTCCTCTGCGGTGTGGCCCAGGACAGAAGCCTCACCTGTACAGGACAAGAGAGTGATTCCATCTCTTCCCTTCCCTGTTTTGCTCTAACTAAAATCTAGCTCTTGCTTGAGAAAAAATTGCCTCTCCCAAGCCTTCTCAAGAGGTGCTTATTTTCTACCTAGCACCTCTTACAGATGGGCTGAGTGTCTTTCAAGTTCCTTATTGCCACTTTTAGACCATTCTCCCACCTTCTTCCATCTTTGAAGATTAAGCCTTGGGTCTATATTCCCTGCTGCCTCACTTTGTGACTTCTGTCTACAGATGCACAGTTCACTTGTCCTCATTTCTTAAGGACTTTTTAGTATGTGGATTGCTGCTACTCTCTCCAACACATTCTGTGTGAAATTTTTGGTGATCTCGATTCCTCCCTTGGTGATCCTTCCCTATTTCTTAACTTCATGTCTTTCAACAAGGTTGTCCTTCACCTTACTTCAGTCCATCATTCTCGTGGTTACACGCTGGACTTGTCATTTTCAATAACTGCGCCCACTCCATAAGGTCAATTTCAAGCAATTCTCCTACTTTTTCAAGTAATTCTCCCACAAATCTTTAACCACATCAGAATTTCCAATCTTCTGATCAGACCACCTCTCCTTTCACTTTGTCCTTTACCCATTTCATCTCATTACTTCTCTCCTTACCCAACTTAAATTCCATGGCCAATTATTTTTTTTTTTTTTGAGACGGAGCCTCAAGCTATCCCCCTGGGTAGAGTGCCATGGCATCACAGCTCATAGCAACCTCCACCTCCTGGGCTCAACGAGTCTCCTGCCTCCGCCTCCCAAGTAGCTGGGACCATAGGCGCCCGCCACAACGCCCGGCCATTTTTTTGGTTGCAGCCATCACTGTTGTTTGGCGGGCCTGGGCTGGGGATTCGAACCCGCCACCTTAGGTGTATGTGGCTGGCGCCTTAGCTGATTGAGCCACAGGCGCTGAGCCCCATGGCCAATTCTTAACAATATTTTTTACCATCATCCCAGTCTCCCTTATTCAACTGTCCCTTTATCACAGCCCTTAGAGATCTCTAGCTGTGGTTAACTCCACTTCTCTTTCTTAACTCTGTGGCTACATGCATAACATTGAAAATTTTGAGAAATACAAATTCAAGCTGCTCAATTTCACTTTTAATTTGTGGCCTCTAACTTTAATGTAGACCCCTAGTAATGCCCAGAAATCCTTCTCTGCTTTTCTTATACATTCTTTCTGTCCTACATGACTGCTTCCTACCTTTTCCTCTTCCGTAAAGTTTCAAATCTTTCCCCCCTATGATAACCTGGCTTCCTGTTTTGACTGAGGAGGCAGAAACAATCAGAATGAGACATCTACACAGAGCCACCCCTCCATTCACCTGCATGCGTTTGGGTCCATAATCTCCACATTCTTGCCTACTAACTCCCTTTGCTCTTTGCTAGGGGAAAAGCCTCCACTGGGCATGGCATCTCATCCTCTCCTGTCTATCTGAAGACCTCACTCCAACAATTATTTCCTATTCTTCTCAATCATCAATATTTTCCAGCTTATTCAATTATTCTTATGAACATATATGTTATTATTTATCTCATCTTTTCAATAAAGGGAAAACAAGCTTTCTTTCCACAAATTCTGTCTACTATTACAGAGTTTCTCCACTGACCTTAATGTTTTCACTTTTTTTACTTCATGTTTTCATTTCTTTACTTCCATTATATCTTAAACACTCTCCATTCAAGGTTTTGACTGAACTACTTGACTAAAAATAGTGTAGGATTAATTGACCTCCTTATGGCAGAATCCAGCAGTCAGTTCTGTGTCATATTAACTTGACTTATCAGTGGCTTTCATAGATTTTTCTGCAAAGATGGCCACAAACAATTCTCCCCTACCCAGAGCACTATTCCACTCCTCCCATCAGCCTCCTAATGGTGAAGCCCATGACTTGCTTTGACCAATATAATGAAAAAGGAAGTGAACCTGTGCCAATTCCAAGCCTAGGATTACGTGATCTCAATTCCTCTCTGCCTTTCTCTCCATCTCTCTCTCTTTGTCTATATAGATACATATAGATGTATAGATGTAGAAATACACAGATGTAGACTAGATAGAAAATTTTTGAGTCTAGTGCCCTGCATTTAATACATATGGCATATGCTGAATAAATAATAGCTAAGAATCGTAGGCTTTGGGGTTTTGAGAGAGCCTTGAAGAATGAATACAAATCAGGAGGAAAGAAGATGGGATGATAAGTAAAGGCAGAGAGGCATTAAAATTCATAGAACGCTCGGGATGCCAAGTGGCCATTTCTTTCTCAAATATTAGTATAGGAAGAAAGCAATGATGAAGGTTGAGCCAGATTATGAACAGTCAAGCATTCCATGCTATCTATTCAGGTTGGGATTTTATCTTCTGTAGACTAAAAAGCTTATGTTAGCATACCTTCCAGATGGAACTTTTTAATGCAGGTCTTATGTCACATTATTACTCCGAGACCTACAATGCTTCCTCCCTATTCTCTACCCCTTTTGGTCCCAATGTTTCCTTTCTAATTTTCTTTTTACATTTTACAGTACAACTCCCAGTCTGTCATCTTATTCACCAGACTGTGAATATACTTTGTTCTTCTGAGGCACTCTCTATGGGTTCTGTTTTTCCACTGGTAATATTCTTACAATTTCCACCCCCTTATAAATTCTATTTGCTCTTCAAGATCTTGCAATGATCATAGAGGCTCCAAGAACCCTTTCCAATCATTTTAACCCACAGAATTTTCTCCACTTTTTGAACTCCTCTTTTAATTGTGGTTAATACAACATGGTATGGAACCTAATTATTCTATGTGTTAGACATGTTTACTGTAAAAATACAAGCATGGAATAAACTTCCTGAGGGAAAGATCTACATCTCATGGTACATTTCAGAATTCTTTGCAATGGTCATGTAGTTGGGAGGGCAGTGCTGTGAGCTAGTCACATAGGAGAAACCCAAAATGTCTGCCATCAAACTCTGGGATGGGGGTGGGTGGTAGAGGAGGATTCTGGTGGTGTTGATGATGCCCGAGGCTTATATACAAGAAGTAGTTATTTTATTCTTACACCTGTTCTAACTGTCCCCTACCAAAAGAGCAGAGTATAGTTTTTCCCCACCCTCATTGCCAAAATAGGATTGCAGATATACCGAAATGTAGATCACAAAATGCAAAGCAGGAAAATGGGATTGTAGCCCTGGAAAAACAGCAAAAGACGATTACCAGAGTGGGCATTTTTATTGTAAAATCCTGTCTCTGTTCTGGTATCATGGATTGTGGAAGTAGAAACACCAGGAGTCAGAACTGTGAAATAGCTAAAAATCAATTTAAAATCCTAACCAGACACAACTGCAGAAGGAAAAGCCGTGAATTCTCTGCAATTGGTATGAAAAGCTAAGGGAAGAGGAAGCTGTGAGTACAGTGCAGAACAGCGTGGAACAAAACTCAAAGAATGCAGAACAAGCACACACTGTAAAACCCTAGTGACAAAAGACGACTTAAAATTGTCCTACCAATTTCTTGCTAAGAAACCTAATGAAAATCAAATGCTAGAACTAACCTGTCTATTGTAACATTAAATGAGTATAATTCCCATCAAGATTCTTTCCCTGCAAAATTATTCACATATTACTCAACTTGGAATGACACTGGTGTAATGCAAGTCACTTTGATCCCAAAGTCAGGGAACTTGGCTTCAGCCCTATCTATGCCTATCACTCTCTGCCCATTCATTTATATATTCATTTAATCATTCCAACAAAAATATTTGAAAACACAATCTCTGTGTGAGCTTA
This sequence comes from Galagoides demidoff, assembly GCA_963574575.1. Taxonomy (NCBI): domain Eukaryota; kingdom Metazoa; phylum Chordata; class Mammalia; order Primates; family Galagidae; genus Galagoides; species Galagoides demidoff. Next base: position 41,293 of record CAUYQV010088660.1, read on the forward strand.
AGCAAATATCTTATACTTTTGGAACTCAGATGGTTCATCTGTAAAATGGGAATAATAATTCTGACAATCATATAAGGTCTAGAAAGAATCTGATGAGGCAGTGTGTAAAGGAATTAGACTACAAATAAAACTTACATGATTTTGTCTAACTTATCTAACTTGGGCTAAGCCGTGTGGTAATTATCCTTGGTGCTACAACTGATGAAACCATCTTTTGATCTTCTAAGCCACTATTGAAACCATGACCAGCACTCAATCATCCATTCCAAGTGCTTTCAGCACTCCATATATGGGTCAATTTTACTTGAAAACTGTCAAATATCAATTGGGATTAGTCGGATTCCATTGATCTTTTCACTGAGTTAAATGGAAAATATCAGATTCAGAATTTATCACATGAAAAAAAAAAAAGAAGAAGAAAAAACCTCTATTGCTCGTAAACAGATCCAGATGGGGCTAGAGAAGTCTGCAGAGGAGAGTCCCTCTGGACAGACACTGCCTGTTGTCTTCCAGAAAGCCCTGCCTTGTCAGTTACCATCCAGGTGGATTCAGAGTGCCCTTCACTGGTGCCACATTCAACATACATTATAAAGATGACTCCCTGTTCTTCCCTTCGTGCAAAGGGGCTTGCCTTAAAGAAAACCTCGCTGAGTAAGTTATATACCAATTGTTAGAGTAGCCAGAAGGTTAACATATGCATCTTTCTAGTCCAGGGATCAAAGCAGGTGGGTTCTGTTACTTTATACTTTTTGGGGGTTTCTCAAAGAATGAAAGAATTCGTGGTGTATAACCCCTTATTTTTCTTTTTATGGAGTAGCTTCTCACCCCAAACCAAGTTCCTTCTCGCAAGTAAAAGGGCCATTTTGAAGGCAGAAAAAAAAAAACCCTATAATTAGGTGGGTTTTAATTTTTAACTCTATTACAGTAAATCCTCATTTCACATCATTGATGGGTTTTTAGAAAATATGACTTTAAGTGAAGTGATATATAATGAACCCAGTTTTTTTTTCCCCCCTTATCAATGTTATTAATGAAACGATGCTGGTCAAGGACTCGCTGTATGCCCTTTCACTTAAAGTCCAAGTTTCTAAGAACCTATTGACAAGGAAGGACTTACTGAAGTAGGTTTTTAGTGTCTATATAAAGTCAGAGGAAAACAAACATCTCTCAGGACTCGGCTGAGGCAATGGTCAGCAATATCACCAATAAATAAAGAACTTCTCCCCTGACCCAGTGCCTGCAAAAGCCCTACTGCTATTGTCTCTGCTCTCCCTCCACATGTGACAAACTTGTCTGTACAAAACTTTAGAGTTTACTGAGCACTGTCCCCAGCAGTCTCTCATCTTGTCACCACAACCACTCCGAGGAAGTGATTTACACAGTGTCATGTCAAAGGACAGATTGATCCTCAGGGCCTCAATCAGCTCGACTAGGATTCAGGCCTTCTGACTCTCAGGACTTTGCTGGTGACTCTGAACCATCTGGTATGTGGAAGGGGGACCTGGTCCAGGGTAACAGACAAATTGTCACAGCACTTTGGTGTTCTATGTGAGTCATCTTATCTCTGATTTCATTTGTGGAAATTCACAAAGAATTCCCCAAATTTCAAAACTTATTTATGACTGTCCTTATCACTTAAACACCTCGTCTACCTTGACAGGGTGCACTACATAGCTTGATAGATTGTGGAAATTATTCCAAGTTCATTTAACTCATTATCTTAAAAACCATGCCTTCCCATCCAACAGTGTTATGGGGCCATTCTAAAAGAAGGCACCCTGAAGTGGCACTGATGATAATCCAGTGTTTGGAAAGCGGAAGAGGATACGGCCATTCTATGCTGGTCTGATCACACTTCAAACACAACTTTGAGCTCAGGACATTGATAAAATAAAACATCATCTGTGTTCAGAGGATTGTGCCTTCACCACTAGGAACTAGGGATTTAGGTTAAGGAATGAAAACATGGAGGGAGAACCTGATTGCTGGGCTTACTCTAGGAAAGGCTGTCAGAGGGAAGACAGATTAGAGTCACTCTATAGTGCCCTCCAGAACCAAACCAGAGTCAGCGGGTAGAAGCCACAGGGAGGCACACTGGGACTCCATGGAAGGAAGAGCTTTCTAAATTAATATCAGTTCACATTGGAGTGAGTTGCCTCAGGAGGTAGGGGACTCCCAGGTATTAGAACTGTGCACATAGAAGAAGAGCTGTCCTTTACCACTGCTGTCACTGCAAACATTCAAGCACTAGAAGGGGACTTAAGAAAGTCACGGTAGAGGGAGAGTAATTGATGGCACCACACCTATGGTGTATCTTACAAGGGTACATGTGAAATTTACTAGGTGTAGAATATAAATGTCTTAACACAATAACTAAGAAAATGCTGTGAAAGGCTATGTTGACCAGTTTGATGAAAGCATTTCAGATTGTGTATAAAACTAGCACATTGTACCCCATGATTACATTAATATACACAGCTGTGATTTTATAAAAATAGAAATAAAATGTCTTGGTCACTCTACTTCAAGTGGATTCTTGAAGTAGTAGATAGCAAGAGAACTCTATTTGCCCTAATCTGGTCACTCTCTCCCCTCCTCCAATCTGGACGCTAAATGAGTCATTGTTTTATACTTTTGTCGGCATTCTCACTACAGTTTATGATACTGCTGCCTATTTAAAGGAGATGAATGCAATCAAAAGAGAGGGCTACAGATTCTTATTGCTACATCTACCCATTTACCTGGATCTGTGCCTTATACTGTCTTAGCTCCTTTAATTATGGTTGTTCTCTCTATGCTCCCATCTCAGATCCATCTATCCACTTGTGTGCTCACTGGATCTCAATGCCCCTTCATCTTCAAAACATTGTTCTAGCAATTTTCCCCTCTCTATTACAGGTTATCAAAATTTCTTCTCTACTGAATTATTTTAATCATCATGAAAAATATAACATAATAAGCTATCTTAAAAAAAAAAAACAAAACACCACCACCCTCAGTAGCCTCACCCAATACCTGCAAAAATCCTTACATAAAACCCAGGAGTTGTTGTTATATTCAATTCCTTAATTCTCTCTTGAACCCACTCTAGGCAAGCTTATCTCCCTTTATCTATACCCAAACTTCTCTTGTCCAAGGTCACATATGACCTCTAAATGTTGCTTAATCCAAGGATCAGTTCTCAATTCACATTTGGCAACCATTTGGGCATGAATAACTCTTCCTAGAAACATTTTTTTCACTTGGCTTCTAGGATATAGCCAGGATGTTCTTCCAGTCTCAACCCTTTCTCAGTCTCCTTGCTAGATATTGCTCATCTCCCCAAACTCTACCTGTTAGAAAACCCCAATTTAGATCCCAGACCTTTTTTTCTCTATATATACCCACTCCCTTGGTGACCTCATCTAGGCCCATGGTTTTAAGCACCATATATGTGCTAATGAATCTCACATTCATACATCTAGTTTACATCTCTTCCCTGAATGTGACACTGCATCTTGGGTATCTAATAACCACTTCAAAATTAACACATCCAAAACCGAGCTCCTTATCTCTTCCCCTAAACCACTCCCTCCTTACCAAAATAAATGGCAACTTCATCATTCCAGCTGCTCAGTCTCAAAACTCTATTCTTTTCCCTGACTCTTCTTTTTCCCTCTCTTCATACCTCATCTTTCAGTAAATTCCACCCTTTGAAATATATCCAAACTCTAACCAGTGCTCACCACTTCCACTGGACTTTTGTTTGAATTACTATAATACCTATCTGTTTTAATCTCCTATTGCTTTTGGAACAAATTACCACAAACTTAGCAGCTTAAAACATCACAAATGTGAGAATATTCTTGTCCTGCTGCTCAGGCTCCAACACCTGCCAGGTGGATGTCCTCCTCACCAGCCTATCTCTGATGTGCCGTGGAGGGCTGTGCTGGGCCCGTGCAGATGCCAGTCACCCAGCTCAGGCTCTGGTATCCCACCGTGCTGCCCTCTGTGTGAATGCCTGCCTCAACATCTTGGTGTGCTAACATCACTCTGCAGGGAGCCTCAGTGTGGGGACAACATCCTCAACTTACCTGACTCTGACTCTCTATGTTCAGGAGAATATCTGCAGTGAAGAATGACGGACTATATTTTCTAATGCACTTGTGTGCTTAATTAAGTGGTTGAGATGTATTTCAAAGACTAAAACAGAATAAATAATATATGTTTGGAGGAAAAGCATTTCATGGACTTTAAGTTTATTAAACTGTGTGCAAAAGCTTTAAAAAAAATCACAAATGTATTATCTTAAGAGTTCTGGAGGTCAGCAGTCTGAAAAGCGTCTTATAGAGTTAAAATCAGAGCTGTGTTCTTTCTGGAGGCTCTACTCAAACATATAGTCCTCAACTTTTCCCAATTCCAGAGGCTGCTCGTATTCCTTGGCTTCCAACTTCTGCTTCTATCATATCTCCTTCTCTGCCTCTCTCATATAAAGATACTTGTGATTATGTCAGGGGCCTACCTAAATAAGATAATCTTCCCATCTAGAGATCCTTTATATTTATCACAGCAAAGTCCCCTTTGCCATATAAGGTCATATCATCACAAGTTTGAGAAATTAGGAAATGGACAACTGGGGGGCAAGGGGGGATTCTTCTGCTTACCACAGCTTCCTAAAGGGCTCTCTGCTTCCATCCTTCCTCAAATCAGTCAGAGAGATCTTGTTAAAGTCTAAGTTAGACCATGTTATCCCTCTAAACTCAGAACCTTTCAGTGGCTTCCCATCTCACTCAGGCTAAAAGCCAAAGGCCATACATTGGTCCTATACCATCCAAACTTCCTTTTGATATTTGTTATCCCTTCTCAAAGCCTTTGCACTTGCTGTTCCCTCTGCTTGAAGTGCTCTCTCCTCAAGACAACTTCCACGGCAACTCTGTCATCAGTAATTTCTTTCAGGTCTTTTTCTTTATTGTTTTTGAGACAGAATTTCACTCTATTGCTCATTCCAGGTAGAGTACAATGGCGTCACCATAGCTCACTGGAATCTTAAACTCCTGGGTTCAAGTGATCCTCCTACCTCAGCTTCCCGAGTAGCTGAGACTACAGGAATGTGCCAAGTTGCCTGGCTCACTTTTTTATTTTTAGTTGAGATGGGGTGCTCTTGCTCAGGCTGGTCTTGAACTCCTAAGCTCAAGTGATCCTCCCACCTTCCCAGAGCACTAGGATTACAGGCTTCAAATACTTATTTCATCCCTTTTCTGGCTTTCCAAGAAAGGCCATGCAAGAAACCAGGCTATATGAATTATTAAAATGCCAGATTTATATTAAATGTGCGATGTTTGTTCTTATATAATGAACTAAGAAAACTAAAATATTAAAAGTGAGATAATCTCAAAAATGTCCTCTTCTGATTTTAAAGACACAATTGTCAGAAACCTACTACTGCTAGCAAGGTTTTGGTGGTATTTTAGTTTTATTTTCCTGGCCAGCACCAAATGGTTTTGGATTTGAAAACCAAAATATTGAAAGGATTGAGTATAGTCTAAGACTTGGGTATATCCACAAGTAAGACATCATGTCTGGAATAGGAAGGTACAATGGAGGTCCTCCCTTCATCCCCAAAACAGTTTGCAAACTGTTTCTTTGCAAAACATGAGGCTGGGTACCTCTGCTTCAATGGAGATAGTCCCTTTCTGAGTAGGGACTACTATCTACTACTGAACAGAGTAAAACAGTGCTGTGAAATGCAAAGAAAGCTGATCTACTGCCTTTTATATTAACAATAATAGCAAATCACCAACAATTGAGTGTTTCCCTCCACCAATGCCAGCAACAAAATATAACCCCTTTCAGGTTTATCTTCCTCAACTCAACTTTAATATCTCAAATACTGAAGATGCTTAGCTGTGAAAAAGTTGGTGCCTCAGAATGGACTTTCACATTTCTAAGAGTTAATTTGCTACAGAATAAACTAAAAAATGAAGATGAAAACGGTTCTAGTGGTTGTATCTATCATTTCTCTCCACCAGAGAAGAGCAATGGGGTATAGGAGTCCATTCCAAAGTAAGGGTGAGGCCACAGAAAAGCAGCCCCCAGCAAAGAGGAGAGGGTTGCTTAACCTGGACAGGAGGCACAAAAAAGTACCCTGGAAACACTGAGGTCTATTCTACACTGTTGACAGATGTCAATGGTAGCTTTACTGTAAAGAAACATGCACTTTGATATAATACTTGTTAATGTGTGGCTATATGTGGCAACATATTGAAACGCTATCTTAAATGCCTGGTGAATTAACTAGCCTAGTTATTTAACTAACTTGTTGATTAATTAACTTGGCTAGATAATGGAAAGAGGTATCTCAAGACTAGGACATCCAATACATGTGATCACTGCCTTTATCAAGCTGAAGAAGGAGAGGCCTCTATAATCAAAGTCCTCTTCCTTAGAGGAACAGCCACTAGCTACTTTGAATGAGAGTTCCTTTAAGCATGAAACTCATGGGCCAGGTTAGGCCAGATGTAGCTCACAGAACAATCTGATTTGCCTCCCTCAAAGATTTGAAATGGTCATCAATTGTTTTGTGGGTTTTTTGAATTTTTTTTTTTTTGGCCAGGACTGAGCTTGAACCCACCACCTCCAGCATATGGGGTCAGCACCCTACTCCTTTGAGCCACAGGCACCACCCAGTTATCAATTGTTTTAATTGAGATTTGACAGAAAAATCTGAATGGCTGACATTTCCTTAAAAGTAACAAAAAAGTAGCCTGTTATGATGGCTCGAGTCTATAATACCAGCACTTTGGGAGGCTGAGGTGGGAGGATCACTTGACGTCAGGAGTTCGGCCAGCCTAAGCAACACAGAGAAACTTATCTCTAAAACCAAAAGAAAAACAAAATTACTAACTTGTCAGCTGTGGTGGCACATACTCATACACACAGCTACTCAAGAAGCTGAGTTGAGAGGGTCACTTAAGCCCAGGCATTCCAAATTGCAGTTGAGTTAGGATGGTACCATTGCACTCCAGCCTGGGTGACACAACAAAACAATGAAAAAATCTGGCAATAATAAGCTGGAGTGGAGTCACAAGTGCCTCAAGGAAAAACAAGCACATGCTATTCAGTCGGCCATTATCATACCTGCAAACACCTACTTTAATTTGGCATTACTAAACCTGCCCAGGCCCTGTGCATAACAGTTTGTGAACAAGGCTAGGAACACGTCCAGATGAGGAGCTAGAGGATAATCACATCCAGAGAAATACCTTTTTATCTAGGTCATATACCCAATGCCAAATAATGGGCTGGGCAATTTCTGTTTTCACAAAAGAAATTAAACTGCAAAGGAGAAGGTGCAATGTGCTTTCTGATGGCAAATCCAAAATCAGGAGACAGCCTAGCCACACATGATTTCTGCACTCCATCATTTTTATTAGAATCTACTAGACTCCCCATGTGATTTTTCTTCCTGGGCTTTAAGATCATTTATATAAATACTCTTGGTAGGTGTGTTAAGTGTACGTTACCATCTGTTTCTATAGATACATGAAGTGTTATTGCTTTTCAAGCATTTCAAAACCAAAGGAGAACCAAAGACATTAAAAACAAAGTGGTGATAGGGTAAAATGGCAAACTTGAAGAAAGAATGCCAAATCTTTAGAAATCCATGTTTTGTACTACGTGGTTATCCATGAACTTTCTGAAGATGATGGCTAAATCCTTTTCACTTACTATCTATATAGCTATCAATGACTAGCAGATTTCATTACGTGATGAAAGCTAGGAAAATAGGCTGGGTATAGTGGTCATGTACTTGAGCTTGAGACTTGGAGGCTGCAATAAGCTGTGATTGGGCCACTACACTCTAGCCTGGGTGACAAAGGCCTGTGCCGCCAGACCCAGCAAAATTTCTCTCTCTTTTTTTTTTTTGGCCAGGGCTGGGTTTGAGCCCACCACCTCCAACATATGGGGCCAGCGCCCAACTCCTTTGAGCCACAGGCATCGCCCCCCGAGCTAATTTTCTTTTCTTTTGTGGTAGAGATGGGGTCTAGCCCAGGCTAGTCTCAAACTCTTGGTCCTGAGTGATCCTCCTGACTTGGCCTCCCAGAGTGCTAGGATTATAAGGCATGAGTCACCATATCTGTGCTCAGTGCCTGTAGCACAGTGGTTACAGTGCCAGCCACTTGGAAGACTAAGGCAAGAGAATAAGAATCTTAAGCCTAGGAGTTAGAGGTTGCTGTGAGCTGTGACGCCAAAGCACTATACTGAGGGCAACATAGTGATACTCTGTCTCAAAAAAAATAAATAATTAACGTGCAGGTGAATAGCTGTTATACTTTCAGGATGTAGGGTAACCATCATGGTTCCACGACTGCCCCATGTTGCAAATAGCCCTCCCTCAAGGATGGTATAGACTGGGTAATATGGTCACTGCCTTCTCGCCTTTTCTATGCTTTTTTAATGTAGGGCAGGGAGGAAGTAACTTGTAATCCCTTAAGGAAATGTCACTTAATGTTAAATATAAATTTTTCCAAACTATGTAGATTCTGTGTCAGATTTGTCCCTAAGACTTTTATCTAAAATCCTAAAAACAAACAAAATAAACCTTACCTCTAATCAAGATTCAATTTGGTGATAGTATAACCACTGCCAGTTGTACTTTACCTGAGGACAGAGGGCTTCTAACTGGCTTGCAGACATTCGAACAAGCTTTACGCCTTCTTCATTGTTTGAGATGGAACAGGCCAAGTTGGCAACCTATAAACATAAAAAGATCCTTAAATATTTTTCTCCTTTGACTGCTAAAGAAAATAAGCACATACCTACCTACCCCAACCCAACCATTCTAGAACAGATGACAAAAGCACAAATGATACTCCATTTCTCACAGACTGATCATCTGCTTAGGAAGACACTCAAACTCTATACTGAACAATAATGCACATCACATTGTAGGGTGGGGGCAGAACCTTCAAAGATCCCAGGGCCTGTAACTCACAGGCTTTGCATGGCCTCTAGTCTGCTTTAAAAAGAGGTTCTTCTGATGTGGGCAATATTGCAAAAAAAGCTGAGGGACCAAAGGCCTCAGGAGATGACTGTTTCATCCTAAAAAATGTTCTGTAGCTATTCTTGAAGGAAGAAAATAAAAATTCTAACTTACTATTCTCATTTGACAGATAAATGGATGCTTCAATTAAGTCAAGCTGAGCTTTATTTGAATAGAAGGCTATTTTTTTAAATAAAATTTGGCATGAAGACAACTTCAAGATGGATTTAGGGCCATCCTCATCAAAAATGGAAAAAGAGGCTCAGTGCCTGTGGCTCAATCGGCTAAGGCGCCAGCCACGTACACCTAAGGTGGCGGGTTCGAATCCCCAGCCTGGGCCCGTCAAACAACAATGATGGCTGCAACCAAAAAATGGCCGGGCATTGTGGCGGGCGCCTGTGGTCCCAGCTACTTGGGAGGTGGAGGCAGGAGACTTGCTTGAGCCCAGGAGTTGGAGGTTGCTATGAGCTGTGATGCCATGGCACTCTACCCTGGGGGATAGCTTGAGGCTCCGTCTCAAAAAAAAAAAAAAAAAAAGGACCATTTAATAAATGAAGATTCAAAGCAGAGAGAGGTCAAGTAACTTGCTCAAGGTCAGATAACTACAAAATGGTAGAGGGAGGAAGCCAATCCAGGCAGTCTGGCCACAGGGTCCATGTTCCTGTCCACAACACCACATTGGTTTCTTTCCTTTCAAGTGGAGGCCATAAAGCATGGATTACTCACTTCAAGCATCTCTTCCTTCATCCCCTTTCTCACAAAGCTGATCTGATTTTTAGGTTTACAAAGTGAGAAATAAAGAACATTCCTGCTTCTCCCGTTGAGTGTGCTCCCTCTATGTTCCTTTCACTTCCTCAGGGAAAGGGTATAGAGGACAGGACGGCTTTGCTAAGCTCTACTGTTATTAGTAAGTGCATACAGAGCACCTACCGCAAGCCAAATCACCTGCTTCCCCCTTTCCCTCTCTTCTCCCTGGGATGGTAAGTCCTCAAGGAAATGCTGTGGCACAAAGACTAAAGAATGGACCCTGGGCTAGTGACTGGCCATGGCTCACACAGCCCTGCTTCTCTCATCAGCTTTCAGAAAAGTTCATGTGAATCCAGAACCAAACCCAACCCTGAGGCCAAGAACCTTCTCCAGCCTAGATTTATTCCCCAAACAGAAAATTCATTGTTTCTATCTCCTGGGTATACCTGCTGGTAGCAGCTCATGACCTTCCAGAAATTACTCTGCCTTTATAGAGCAGTCTTTAATTTGAACTCCATTTTCCACCTCCCCCCCTTATTTTCATCAAAAATCAATTTAAACACCATTGCAAGCACAGGACTTACTCACTCTGATTGGCAAGAAAGGAAAGAGGAAAGAAAAGAGACATTTCCCTTGGGTTGGAAGAACCTTCAAGAGTTTTGCTGAGGTCAGAATTTGAGACACTCCCTCCTCCAACCCAAGAATTAGAAACCTCCTTCCTCTAACCCAAGCATGCCTGTGGGGGTAGATGTGCCTCACTGGACCTCCCTCAGATCTGTGGGTTAAGGGCATAGGCAAGGTCCTAATTGGCATGCCTGGCAAAACTTGAGTAAGTTACTGCTCACATGAGACAGAGTTGCTGCTTACTACCTGTCCTTTCCTTTCCCTCACTCTTACCTTCTCCTTCCCATAGCTTCTCCTTTCCTTGATCAAGCTTGGGAACATCCTTCCTGGGGAAAGAACTTTTCACAACTATCCAGGTCCCAGTAGCCCATCACAAGGCCATCTTCATCCTTAACATGAGGCACTAAGGAGAAGAACAGTGACTTGGAAAGCTTTCCTGTCTTGCCTGCCCACCTTCGAGCTCTGATTTAAGAAATGTGTGCTGAAATGGAATAAGCTATAGGACGTGGGCGGTTTTGCATGTAGCCTTCTGGGCTAATCTTGTATCTTTAGGATTTTTCCAGGGTTGGTCCAAGAGCAAGGGTAATCATAAAAAGCCCAGATGCTAGTGATGTGGGGAGTTTCCTAGGGCACCTCTCATGTTGCACTAAATGTTGGTGCTTCTCCTAAACCAGATGCTCTTAGAGCTTATATAAAGGGAAGAAAGGGAAAGCTTGAGTAACTGCATTTCTCCCAATTTTCATCATTTGCTTCCCTCTTTGTACTGCAGGAGGAGTGGAGTTAATCCCAAGGCTCAAAGGGCCAGGAGGGAAAAGAGAGTTGACACCTCCCTGTAGAGAAGAAAGTGGGGCCTCTGTATAGCTCTATGAAGCTACAGGATTGATTTTCTTCTGGACTTCCCAACCATCAATGAATCTACCAGCTTTCTTCCAGGAATTGTTAGCTCTCAGGAGACAATAGGAAAGAAACTAAAAATATTTTTGATAAGTTTTCTAAAGTTGATGAATGTCACATAAGGTCCCACTTGGCTTTCATATTTGCTGAGTGAGAAGGAGGGAGAAACATGATATGATTGTGGGTGCCTTGGGTGGAAGCTTTGGCCCAGGCCTAGTTTGCTCTGAATTAAGACTGAGGAATAGAATTTCTCCTAGGGCTCTGGCATTGACTTTGAGTGGGGATCTTCCAGTGTACTCTGTGGAATGGGAAAGCAGTTGCCTATTATGCTTATGCAATAGGATTACAGATCCCTTTACTCCGGGAATCTTGATGAAATGACCTAGGAATCTTGAACTTCAAAATGCTGAGTAAATAGTAAGCTGAGGGAAGCTGGGTTGATTCTGGATCTGGGAGCAAACATTGCCACTTGTGTCTTGTCTTGTGTCATAGGTTTACCCCGAAGCAAACCCTGAGTGATTCTTTTAAGGAATATTCCCAGGAAAAATAAGTAAGGGGGTTGGGAAGTGGGCAACTGAAAGGAAGGATGCTAGGACAGCATGCAACATGGAAAACATGGAACAATGCCCAGGAAGGGAAATACTGAGGTGTGACTTTGAGTCTTTCAGGTCTTTGAACTATCACTGTTGTCCTGATCAGGGACCAAGAGAACTGGAGTATTTATACCCTCCTCCTACTGTTGTTTCTGAAAAGAAGCAAATTCTCACTATTGCATTCTCAAAATAGTTCCAGGACCTACCGTCAGTCCTCTGACCAACAAACTCAGGCACTTTTTTGCAAATGATAAAGTGTTACTAAGGGCATGGCCCAAGCACTGACTACATTGGCTATATTTTGTCTGGACTTGCTATGGACTAAGCTGTGCCCCCCTAAAAAATTGTATGTTAAAGTCTTAACCCCTTAAGGTGATTGTATTTGGAAATGAGGACTCTGAAAGATAATTAAGGTTCAGTGAGGTCACAAGGGTGAGGCATTAATTTGGTACTAATAGCCTTATGAGCAGAGTAAGGACATCAGAGATCTCCCTCTGTCTCTATCTGCATATGCTCAGGGGCTGAGAGGAAAGGTCACATGAACACCCAGCAACTAGACAGCTATCTTCATGCCAGGAAGCAAATTGGCTGGCACCTTGACCTTGGACTTCACAGCTTCCAGAACTATGAGAAAATAAAACATTATTGTCTAAGTCACCCAATGTGTGGTATTTTTTTGTGCCACCCAAAGAAGACTGAGACAAGACCAGACATCCCTGCATGGGTGGGTCATTGCATGGGGCCAGCTGTGCAGAGAGTAGGTACACTTATCAATGACGGAAACTCTGCTGAAGCAGTTCATGCTGTACATGGACAGAAGGATCCAGGTGACCAGTGTCAACATGTCCATACCCTGAACCGTGCCATTTGTCCTAGGATGCTGTCAGTGGTCCAGTGGTCCTCTGAGGCCTGCCCTCACCTTGTCTTATGGTATTCTGTTCCACATGTTCCCTGTTTGCTGCAAGGTGGCCATGTACTTTTCTATTTTCTCCCCTATTTTGGTCATTCCATCTGAACAGAATTTATCAAACCAGATGCCAAAGAACTAGCATTATCTTTCTATACCTCCTGGACACCTCTCAGTGGGCAGAGATCCCACAACAAAGTAAGAGCCATCTGGATTATACGTTTCTGGCCAACCTGTTCATGTGGCCCAAAGCTGTGACCAGCACTCACAGATGTTAGCCATTGGGCTCGCAGGCTCTGCTGAGGTCTGCACTGGAGGGCAGAGACTTTGGAAGACACAGCCTTGTCATTGAACAGCAAGAGAGGGCTCCAAGTCTGAAGCTCAAGTGTTGTTCTTGAGTGTGGCAGCCAGCCTAGGGAGAAATAGAGAAGCTAGGCAGAGAAGAGACCTCGGATCAGTCCCCACCCCCCACCCCGACCCTCCAGGATTAGGGAGAAAGTGAGACAACAACCCAGGGCGGGATTGCCCCAGCTGCTGCCTTCGAGCGGGTGTGGATTCTGCTCAGTATGCCAGGCCACCACGGAGCCACTGGGTCCTGTCAAATCCTCTTCCTCAAACTAAAAATAACCACTTGTGTATAAGCAAACAAATATATTTTTAACATGTTTCAAAATATCCACCTTCCTGTGGGTTTCAGGTCTTTCTCTCTCTCTCTCTCTGAGGCATCTGGCAGATCACAAAAGCTACTGCAACTGCTTGGAACTTTCCACCACAGAGAGGCAATTGTGACCCTAGGTGACATCTGACTATGGGTGCCAAAATGACTTTGTGTTAAGAGATTAGAATCTCTAACTGCCTTGTGGTTTCAGAAGGCAAGGGAGGCCAGAACTTAAGAGAGGGTGAGGGCTTAAAAATTCAAGGTGAATAGTTCCAGAAACACCCGTGCATTTTGAGGGTCATTCATGTGGCTTCCTGAGGAAGGTTTTAAAAGTCAGAGCCCAATACTTTTGAAACGTTAGCCAGCGGAAACAAAGGAAGCCCGTCATCCAGCCAAGCAGCTGGCTGGTTGGCAGCTTCCAGATAGGGATGGTATTTTGCCCTTTGAGGGGAGACCGAGGAGGAAGAGAAACTGACCAACTGTCACCAGCCAGAAATAATTTGGGGGCAGCAGGATAATGATATTATTAAAGATGTCTTTTCTTTTAAAGATGTACACAGAGCAGACAATCCCTGTAATAAGTCATAGTTAATAAAATAACACTGTTTCTGCCAAAGCATTCTTTTTCTTTTCTTTACTTTTTTTGAGACAGAGTCTCACTCTGTAGCCCAGTAGAGTGCAATGGCATCATAGCTCACAATAACCTCACACTCTTGGGCTCAAGTGATCCTCTTACCTCAGCCTCCCAAGTAGCTGGGACTACAAGCGCCCACCCCAATGCCCAACTAATTTTTCTATTTTTAGTAGAAACTGGGTCTTGATTTTGCTCATGCTGGTCTGGAACTCCTGAGCTCAGGAGAGCTCAGCCTCGGCCTCCCAGTGTCCTGGGATTACAGGCATGAGCCAGCACACCCAGCCAAAACACTCTTTTTCTAACTCACTTACCAGGTATGAGACACCTCTGACCTCTTCTTTACACTTAACAACATTCCATGAAAGTCAGAGATTGGGACAAATAAGGATTCGCAGGGAGAGGACATTTTGTGCTTTTCAAAGAGTGGTCCACACCCCCTGCAGGCAAGGATAGGAATAATTAGAAAAATGTGTGGGTTAAAGAAATGGAGAAAATGAGGAGCTAAGAAATGAGTCCAGGATCAAATGGCTTAGAGCTGGTTGTTGGCACAGGCGTTTGGCTGGGGACCAGGGTTCAGGTCGCTTCACTCCTTGGTGCTTGGTTGGCTGTGACCTCCTGCTTCTGGTTCTCCTGATGGAGTGGTGGAAGCTCAGTCCAGTGAAACAAGCAAGAAGCATTAGGAGGGCAGGCCTCTGCCTCCCCAGTGTCAAGTCCAGGCACAGGCTCCTACCTCAGCCACTGGGGGCTCCTTAGCTTTGACCTTCAGTCCTCACTTAATGTAATTTCTCTGCTTCTGGGTAAAAAGAGGAATTCCTCTCACAGTGTCAACACCACCCCCCTTTCTTCTCACCCCAAGGAGAGTGCAGAGATGGAGTTTTGAGACGTGAGGTAATGTTGGTTCCCCGTCTATGGCTGAGACCCGAGGCAGCTTGGCAGGGGCCAGAAAGACGGGAGTGCTGCCTTTGAGATTTTCTTTATGTTTGGCCTGGATGTATTCCAACCTTAAACTCAAATGAAAACTTTAGAAATGTTATATTACCAAAGCGTGCACGTGTGCTACAGCGTGCGGTTTGGGGATGGAGCTGGCTGCCAGGCACGAGGGGCAGCTGCCGTACCACTAAAGTAAACAACTGAGCCTTCACTGCAGAACCCAGGAGCTCGTGAGCACCTCTGAAGAGAGGACTCCTTCCTGTCTAAATGCTTGGATTTTGTGTTTCAATCACGCACCCTTCCGGGATAGCCCAAATGCCCGGGTTCCAGTCTGTCCCTCACCACTAACATGAACTGAATCTCTTTGCTTCTCCGACCCTCAGCTTCATCCGCAGCAAATTAGAGGCCTGAATCATTATCTTGCATCTTTCCACTTGAAGAGAGTGGTTCTAGAGCCCTCCCGGGCAGATGTGATTCCTAAATGTTGGCCTCACTCATGCTTCCAAGAGGGATCTGAGAAGTGGCAAATGTTGAGTGGCTCAAGGCGTTTTGTTTCTGTCTTTTTAAAAGGGCCTTTTCTGTTTCAGGCAACTGTGTTTGCGGTGAGTATGTGTGTACCAAAGCATATGTTTGCAAAACAGATGAAACATTTGCGTATAATAGCATTTTTCACAGCAGTTTGTATAAACGGAGAGTCTCCTCCGCAAGTGATAAGGAGGGGCTTTCTGTGGCTGTCTGTGAAATGACAGATTGTGCAATTTTTAGAAAGAAACAAAAAACTTTGAAGGGAAAAACCCTACAGGCAATAATATTTTAACCTTGAGGAGGAAAAAAAATATGCTAGTTTGTGTATAGAAAATAAACTCTCCTCCAAAGTTTACGTTCAGAAAAATCTTGGTTGCTTGCTCATAAATAAATTGAGAACAGAATTGTTGATTACGGAGGTTAATGTTCTTTTACTAAAGTGAAAATGTGGTATGTAATTAGATTAAGAGGAGATTTCAGAAGAAAGAGTGACAATGTGAGTAATCACGGAGTCAACCCAGGCACGTTTTGATTTTATTAGCTAGCTATTAGAGCAGTCTTTGGCATTTTATGTGAGATGCGCAGCATCAGGATGTAGCTGTTGAAAGTCATTTGCGTCCGCTGTCTGGACTAATTGAGCGACAATAATAAAACGCTGTTTTTAGATAAACAATGGGTGGCAGAGCTCCATCGGCCCCTGCAGGGAGCGTGTTGATGCCTTTCAAAGAGACTGGCTGATCTCACACGCCACAGTCATTTCACAGAGGAAAGTCACGTCGTTTAAATCAACTAAATTGAACGCAGTTTTGAAATGGAAATCAGTAATCCCAGTTTGGAGCCGCCTGGCCTCGTTGTCAATGGGAAGTGAGAGACTCAGATCTGTCATCTGGGTCCCTCCAAGTCTCATTTAAAGGAAGAGACCCCTGAGCCCCAGAGACAGCGAGTTAGCATGCGAGGGAATGAAATATCACATGTCATATGTTTTGTGTAGTGTGTGGGTGCCGAACAGGCTGACATGGAAATATCACCATAAACCCCAGCTGCCCGCCCTGTCTCCCTCCCTCCCAAGCAGAGACAAGACAGGCCCAAGACAGATCCACAACCAGAAGGCTTCAAGGAGGATTGCAGTGGGTAAGTTGCTGCTGCCTTCTCCCAGCATGAAAGGGATTTCTTTTTATCCAAGGAGCCTCCCTCCTCCTCCGCAGACTGTGCTCCTCCCTTCTTCTCCCTCCAGCCTTCTCCCTCCAGTGTCCTTTCCCATAAAGCAGGCCCACGGGTGAGCTTCACTTCCTGGGGAGATTAGAATGTCTAGGAGAACAGAAAAGAGCAAGCTGGTGTCCTTCAATTCACTTTATCTTAAAGTAGATGCCCACAACAACCACAGGGCTTTTGTGGTAACCAAGGGGTGGCCTGGGGTGTTTCAACGCCTCCCTCTTCTCAGCTATCAGCCTTCCCCAGGCCAACCTGGCAACCACACAACCTAGGTGAAAACAGCATGCCTGCCTGGCAAACTCGCTTTAACCGAGGTTCTCTACGCTCCACAAACTAAATTGCGTCTCTCTGATCCCACTATAAAATTTTGTTGTCACCGCTGAGCTTTAGGAAACTGGGTGCAGTCCACTAACATTTTCACTCAATAATTCTTATTTGAGCACTTGCTAGGGGTGTTATACAGATTTAATTTGGTGATTTCTCCACTATTAAGAGTTGTTAAGAATCCTCCCCTTCCTGGGACTGGAGAGGGAGACACACGACTCATCTACAAATGAAAGTATAAAATACAAAGCATGCTGAGAAAACGTACACACATTTTAAGAAAGGAGAAAACTGTATTAAAATTGTAATACTCAAGTCACATTTAACTTCTGCAATTATAAGAGTTACATGATAAAATTATATAGGATAGCAAACATTATCAGCGTATATTCAGTATTACAACTGCAATACTGTTTCTTCCTCTCTTAAAATGTGTACACATTTTTAGGGCACCTTCTATATCTATCTCAGGGAGATAATGACTTTTCCTTTAAGTCACTTGCTTTCTCAGGCCTCTGACTCCTAGAAAGGAGGGAATATTTGAGTTATGCAATGTGAGGCCACCTATATTAGCCTGAGGAAAGTCTGCCTTATAGATGCTCTTCCCTGGTGACAGTGAAGACGCCACAGGGAGCCACAATTTCCCTTTAGGGTCTGTTATCTCCCAGGGGAGGACCTTGTTTGTGGGGCCCTGAGCTTAACACATGTGAGGGGATCATTTTAAAGGAGTAGAACTTATAAATACAAATATAAAAGGAGATATAGGGCTTAAAAGACACTGTATTAGTGACAGGCCCTGAAGCTTGAGCTTTTTAAATCTAGCAATGCTTGTTTAAGAAACATGAAGAATAAAGTCAGGACCTTGGGCAGAGGAGTGAGGAGGGAAAAGAAAAGCAGATTAAAATAATAGCAGGAGGCGATGGCTCACACCTATAATTGTAGCACTCTGAGAGTACGATGTGGGTGGATCACTTGAGCTCAGGAGTTCAAGACTAGCCTGAGCCTGAGGAGACCCCATCTCTAAAGATAGCTGGGCATTATGATAGGTGTCTGTAGTCTGAGCTATTCAGGAGGAGGCTAAGGTAAGAAGATTGCTTGAGCCCAAGAGTTTGAGGTTGCTGTGAGCTATGATGCCATGGCACTCTACCCAGAGTGACTGAGTGAGACAGAAATCAGTAATGAAGTGGTGGAAGCTCAGTCCAGTGAAACAAGCAAGAAGCAACTCTTAACAACTCTTAATATTCTTTAATCAGACCTGAATGAAAATATTCTGCATACCTATCCTATTTTTTCTAAAGAGATGTGAAGGGTGGATTTCCTATCATGAAACCCCTATGTGTGGTTGGGGCCCAGCTTTAGTTCTTATGTGGATCACTCCCAGGGGTCATATTGAGCCTACCAAAAGCCTGTGATGGGGTTCAGGACACATGGCCCAGAAATATGGCACCTTCACATTTGAGAAAACAACAGAAGCAGGGAGATCATGCTCACCTTCCCACCCCGATCTCTCCAGAAGTAGGTCCTAAGACCCTACATGAGAGATGAGAGGTGTCCTCTCTTCCCAGAGGAAAGGAACTAAAGACATAGAGCTGCCAAGAAGTATCTGAACAGGGCTTGCTAAGTTCCCCCCATTTATCACCATTAGATCACACCCTTGTGTCCAATCACAATTCTCCATGACTGTCTATTCTTCATCAAATTTGAGCATAAAGATATACACATTTCCCTATTTCTTTGGAGGCCACAGGTCATGTAAAACTTACATTAACGAGATTTGTATGTTCTTCTCTTATTAATTCATGTTATAGGGGCCTCAGCCATGAACCAAGGATGGATGAAGAAAAGGTATTTTTCTTCCCCTATGCCTATGTGCCAGAAGTCTGGGGACAGTTCCCATCAAAGAGGAGGCAGGCATACACTGAGACCTTAACCCTGTCTCAAAGCCCCACAGTGAGGAGCAACTAACTCAGACATGCATCCAGCACATAACCACTGACATGTGCCCCAGTCTATGGGCACATGTCAGAACCCTGGAAACCAGCTGTGTTTCAGAATTCAGAATCTTTCAGATTTTAGAAAAGTAATATTGATTCATAAACCAAATAACATACAACATCACTAGAGGGGTCTGGGGCAACACTTTATAAATCAAACACAGTAACGTTTCCACAGTCCTATACCAAAAAAAAAAAAAAATGAGTATTCACACTAAGAGGCATAAATGGAGCCTTATTTCAATTCATGTTTTGGTACTAAAGTGGCTATAAAAGTATTTCTGTTTTCAGGGCCTTTTGGATTTTGGAATTATGGATAAAGGATTGCCAACCTAGGCCAGGTGCCAGGTAATCTTCTGACCCTGGGACAACAGCACTGATGGGTACAGAGTGGGAATCTGTGGGAACTGGTGGGCTCCAAAGGGAGTGGTTCCCCAGTCGGGCCACAGCAGGTACAAGTGTGAGCTCCATGAAGAGAAGGGAGATTGTAAAGTAAAGGAAAACAAACAAAATAGAAATGGTGTTCCATTAAAATCCTAGAAAGCATTAGTGCATAAGTTTGAATGTTTTAGAAAAATCTCTAACAGAAAAATCTTACAGAGCATAGAGAGCCCCCTCCCCTCATCCTGTCAACAATAGGAGGCTGAGCCATTCCAGTGTCCTAAGGGCCACCAGCCTCAGCTATGGTGGGAGATGTGAGTGTCCAGCAGACAAGACTGGCACAGCTAATGCCTGCCCAGCAGAAGCAGACCCCAATGGAGGGAGACCCACTCAAAGTAATGATGTACCACTATATGTGTTGGGGTGTGGGAGACAAAACGGTATTGTGAGATAGGTAGACAGAATGTATCTTGGCCTACAGGAATTGTCAGCAGAATCCCTGAGAGTGTGTGTGTGTGTCTATGTGTCTCTGCATGTGTGTGTGTGTGTATAGGGCAGGGCCCCCACAGCCTGGGGGAGACACTCAGGGAATGACCCCCTCCAGCTGTTTCTCCTCCTTTAACAACAAACATTTTTTTTCTCCCCTGCCAGAAGTCACATAGCCCCTGCATACTTTCCTTATTATCAGCAAGCACACAGCTTTTACTCCTTAAAGTTAATCTTTACCCCAAGTGTTAAGATTTACCTTGATCAGATACTATATAATAAAGCTGTTTCCACGGTTCAGTCAGTGCTGGCTACAATCATCAGCTGCACCAGACCTCTCCATCCCACAATTTTTGTCTCTTGTATAATCTTCATCTATCGTGTCTTTCTTTCTCAATTCTCACCATTCCCACTCAGGTTATTTTTCCTTCCCCATGCTGGTTCTCAAAATGTATGTGTATATATGCATATATCTATGTATGTGTATAAATAGATATACTTCTAAATTTTTAAGAGGAAGACTTTTCTTTTACCCATTTAGTTCAAAGGGTTGAAGACCTGCAAATTAATTGACCACAGACAGATTAACATGAGAAGAGACAAGGTCTATTGATGTGTGCATGCAAAGTCACTCTTAAGCAACTCACCAAATATCCAGAGGTAAAGGTTTATATATAGATTATTCAAAATGCTTGGAACCAGGAATGTTTTGAATTTTAGGTTTTTTCAGACTTTGGAATACTTCCATATACATAATGAGATATCTTGGGGATGGGACCCAAGTCTAAACACAAAATTCATTTATGTTTCATATTCCCCTTACTCACAAGGCCTGAAGATAATTTCATACAGTTTTTAAAATAATTTTGTGTGTGTAACAAAGTTTGTGTTGTGTACTTAGGTATGGAATTTTCCACTTATGGTATCACACCAATGCTCAAAAAGTTTCTGACCTTAGAGCATCAGATTTTGGGTTTTTGCATTAGGGATGCTTAATCTGTACCAATTTAATTAAAAAAGGAGGCAGAGAAGGTTTAGGGCTTCAATGAGAAGTAAGGAAGGTCCTGTGGGCTTTTCTTAATGTTGATGAGAATGGGCAGTCTGTCTCCTTCCTAGAATTGGCAGGAAACCCCCTCAAGGGGGGGTTGATAGCAGCTCTATTTTCAGAAGGCTCTGCTTTAGTTAGATAAGGAAAGTTCATCATAAATGTTCTCACCTTAAAATAATCTTTATGCTAAAGTGAAGTGAAGATCCCTTCAATACATAGATACATATATGTACACACACATACACATGTAGTATACGTGTGGATATTTATTGTATAAATATGTATGTATAAATCATACAGATGTATATGTGTACATCCACATATACATAGAACAGAATGAAGATTTTTAAGTGCTCAGATATCAGCAGACTGAATGCGGAGGATGGCTTACAAAAGCATCTTCAGCTTTCAGGTCCACGCTGCATCAGCCTCTGGTGGTTATTCTGTACTTCCACCAGTATTGCCATTACTTGTAAATCTCCCTCTGTTTTTTCTCTCTTGCTCTCTTCCCTCTCTCAAGAGCCTGGCCTGCTCTCCCAGGGCCAGCAGGATCAGGCTGAGGAGATGATGAGAGGTAAGAGAGTGGCATGTTTAGATTGGGGGAGGTGGGTTGCTAAAGGCCTTGCCTAGCATAGTGGGGCAGCACTAAGCTCTGAGGTCCACCGTGAACATTAGTGGGAATCAGGTATGCTTGGCTCAAGTTCTTTATTCCCTAAGTAGAATTCCCAGGGAGTCTGAAACACCAGCAAAGGAAGGCAGGCTCCTGGTGTGTTTGGGGTGTGTGTGTGTGTTCCTGTTTCAGCAGGTGTAGACAAGAGCCAGGGACACCTGGGCTCCCATGTTCACTGGACCCCCGCAGGTGGGGAAACCCAGGGGATAAACTTCCTGAAGAAGAAGCTCCTCAATAGAATCTAAGAACTCTCTGCCTCTTGCTATACTGTACGGCCCCCGCTGACTTTCTCCCACTGCTCCTCCTTGGGGAGCACATGTGCCGACCACTGCCCAGCACTCTGTATTTCAGCCCTGATCCTTCATCTTGCTTCTCCACTACAGAGCATTTCCCACACCTCCTACATGACCCACCCTAACCACCAGGGTGCCCT
This sequence comes from Galagoides demidoff, assembly GCA_963574575.1. Taxonomy (NCBI): domain Eukaryota; kingdom Metazoa; phylum Chordata; class Mammalia; order Primates; family Galagidae; genus Galagoides; species Galagoides demidoff. The sequence goes on from CAUYQV010088660.1 coordinate 63,375, forward strand.
GCAGTTAGCAAGTATTTCTCTGGTAAAGGGGAGGACTCTGCCTGCAGGCTGCTTTGTCACAAAAGAAAGGGTGAAGATTTGAGAAGAGAAACTGCAGCCCTGGTCAAACTTGTGGCCAAGTCCCCCGGGAGTGTTTTGGTTCTCTTGGTAGACTGCTTCTGCTACTGTTTACCCAGCACAGGGGAGGTGCTTTGAATAGATGTCTTTGCTGACATGGATCCCTTTGCTTTTTGAATAGGGCGATTACTAAACAATGAAGCTATTACATCAGGAGCAGGAGCTGGCTGGAGCCAACAAATCTCCTACTCTAGGTTTACAGAGCTATAATTATCCAAAGTTTTAAAACACAATGGTATCTGCTGAAAGGGAACATCTGGGAGGGAACCAAGCCATTCCAATTAAAGGAGCTGTGCACATCCCGTGGATTGGACGACTCCATGCACATCTAGTGGCGAGTTTTTTAGATGTCACTCAAGTTAACAAATGTGCTGAAAGGTTTAAGCAGAACAAATGTGCGGGTGGGGAAATCAGATCAAGAAGAGAGATCAGTTTTATAAGATCAACTACAAATTGGCTGCAGAAAGCATTCCAGGCTGTTGTTATGAACACTAATCAAGAGAAATAAATGCTTTATGAGGTTTTTCCCATATGAAAATAAAAGCTTTTTCCAGTTGCCATTTCATTTCAAAATAAACTCTTTTAACCTCCAGAAGACCCTGTGTGAAAGAGTGGGGTGAGGGCACAGCCCACGGGGGAAGTCCGCATGGCTGCGGAGTGTTACAAGGCTGTGCTGGCACTTGGACGCACCATAAAGATTAGGGGAAATCAGTCGTTGTGAGAGACTGGAGCCTTGATCCTATAAATAGATTTGGCCCAGATAGTAGCATTGAACTCTGCTTGGCGAATGAAGGTTACGGTGTGTTCTCCATCATAATGATCTGTCCTAAAAATGGGGCAGGACATGTGATCAAGGCTCCTGAGCACTTTTGCAAGATCTGCACCCTAAATAAAGGGTGTATTCCATGACTTCTTCTGCTGGAGGCAGTTCTTCTGGGTAGAAAACTAAAAGAACAGTTACAAGAACAGTAACAAAAACAGACCCAAGAACCTTTCATGCATAAATTCTACCCAGGAGAATGTTTGCTTTTGTGGAGTGAGCATTTCGTGAGGGTGCAGGCAGGGGGTTGTGGTGGGGATTATTCTTTCCATTATCCCTCTTCCCCATCTATCTGGGGGATGTTGCAACATCACGCAGAGCTCTGCTCGGTTCTGGAGGCAGAATCCTGGATGTGATTTGGGTCATCGTGGGCTACAAGCAGAATTCATGATAAGCAAAATCCAGAAGCGGGTGTGTTTGCCAGCTTTCCCTTAGCTGTCCTTTCCTGGCTTCCGTCCATCCTTCTCACCAGTGGCTTCCCACCCCACCTTCAGACCCTGGTGATCTTCCTTGTGAATGTTTTCCACTCACAGGTACACTCAAGCACACTGACAGAGCACTTGCTAGCTCTCGCTTACTCCAAACAGGTGAAAAAATTAAACTCTCTTCAACTTTTCACTGTTATTGCTGAAAAAGCAATATTATAGCAACATAAAAATCAATAATTAAAAAGTTGCCAATTAACCAACCACCCTAATACCATTTGATTCAGCCCTGAGTCCATTTTTTTCTCTGAGTCTTTACCTGCCTTTTCTACCCTGCTTTGTTAGACACTTATCTATTTCTAAGTTTTCCTACTAAATTCTCTAATCCACATATTTGTTACTTTTAACTTCTGTGAAAGATCTGTCTAGAAATCTTGGATTCTGCTGCACAGTGCTGTGGACTAATTGTGTCCCCCATCAAAATGCATCTATTGAAGCCTTGACCCCCTGTATTTGGAGATGGGGATGTTAAAGAGGCAATTAAGCTTCAATGAGGTCATAATGGTGCAGCTCTAATCCAATATGGCTATTGTCCTTCAGGAAGAGAAAGAAGCACGAGAGATCTTTCTCTCCCTCTGTGTGCACAGAAGAAAAACCACTTCAAAGCACAGAGAAAAGGTTGCCATCTGCAAACCAAGGAGAGAGGCCACAGGAGAAACTGAATCTACTGACACTTTAATCTTGTGGTTCCAGATTCCAGAATTACAAGAAAATGAATACCAGTCTGTGATAGTGTGTTACAGCAGCCCAAGCAGACAAATACACACAGTGCTGAGGTTGAGAGCCTAGAAGAGAAAAGTAGCCCTTGACATTCAGGAGCTGGTCTGACCCTTACAGCTAGCCCATATATTCTCCCATTTAGCATAAATCAACAGTGGAGTATCCAGACAAATTCATGAACATTGTCCAAATATCAAGAATAACCAAATATCTTCCTATTCCAGATAAAACAATCTGGATAAGACTTACCGATTCATAGATTTACTTTCATTTCCTGATAATATCCAGTCTGAAGCAAGGCCCCGCTTCCTTAAATCTTCCCCCAAAATACCCAACACAAGCCGAAATTCTATCACAAGTCCATTCTAAGGACCTCCTGCTGAGCCTCATGAACATGAACCCCAGTGTGGTGTGTTGTACGTTCTTGGTGGTCACTGGCCAGAGGACCTTAACAAAGGTGTTATGATTTTTAACAAGTATTTAATATTTCTTTCATTGCTTTCAAAATGTTAGCACTCCCAGCCAGAAGTTTAAGCATTAGGATCTTTTTAAGATATTTGATAGTGTAAAATGTAACTTATGTAAATGTGTATGTTTTATTGTAAGTTTATAGACTGATCATACTCCCAGATTTTCTTCACTAGTATTTTTCTTTATCTTTATCCAGGTTGATATTCCATTATGGACGAAATAATTTTTGTCTCCTGGTAAAGGAATTTCAGGACTTGCCTGAAAGGTAAGAGAGGTATTAGGGGAACTATGGTAGTGTAAGAATGGTTTTTGCAACTACTTCTGAAATGAAATGCATGGCCTGGAATTTAAGGTCCTCATAACAGAAACAGTATTGTACATGTGCACACAGACACACACACATTCACAACAAAATAAGGAGGAAACACTCATGGCAATTACAGTCCTTATTTCTGTAACTAGCTGATATTCATAACTACCTTCTTCTATTGCTCATAGTGATTTTCTTTACTGTCAGCAAGCACTTCAGCTGGTCATAGTTCTTTCTCTGGTAGAATGATTCAAACCTTCTCTGCTAAAGAGTCTGAGCCATTAGAAGTCCTGCCTGGCTTGGCCTTAATCACAGGGCATGGTAATACTAAAAGGTATCTTGAGGGAGCTCTTATATTCCAGACACACGGTCTTTTAGCTCTGTCATGGAGGAGCAATCCAGCTTCTTGGTAGTCAGGGTCAACTACCCAGACAGCACAGAAGTCCCTTCTTTGCCTGTTGTTTCAAAGGCATGAGGAGTCCGGTGTGGCTGTGTGGTAGTCTCAAGTTTCAGTTCAATGGAATCATTGCTGTGGCTCCTGGTGGCAGTGTCTTCCTCTGCAACTAAGACCTCTGGGCCAGCAGAGTACAGAGTCATGGAATAAGGAAGCCCAACTTAATGGTAGAAAACTAGGGATAATAGTGAGGGGCATCTCATGCTCCTGACCTTTGAATACAGGCTGAGGGGGAAACAGCACCATATATTGGATGTTGATTCAGAAGTACATACAACCTTATAGAGACGTTTGCTGTAGCCCTGCAAAGGTACTGCCCCCTGGCTGGCACTAGACTGTGTCTTCAAAAGACCATTCTTCCATTCTATCAAACCAGCTGCCTCAGGATGGCGAATGAGGTGAGACCAGTGGATTTCATAAGCCTGGGCCCGTTGCTGCACTTCACTGGCTGTGGAGTTCCTTGGTCAGAGGCAATGTTGTGCAGAATACTATGGTCACAGGTAAGGCACTCTGTAAGTCCACAGACAGTACTATTGGAAGAAGAATAGCATGCCTGGAAGGCAACTCTGTATAGAGTTAATGTCTCTCCCAACAAGTGCAAAAAGCTGTCCCTTCCATGATGAAATCTGTCCCATGCAATAAACCTTTGACCAAGTAGCTGGCTGATCACCCAAGGGAATGGTATCATCACAGGGGCTCATTGCTGGCCTCTGCTGCTGAAAGATTGGGTATCTATAAGTGACTGTAGTCAGATTGGCCTTGGCGAACAAAAGTCCATGTTGCTGAACCCAGGCATAACCTCCATTCCTGCCACCATGGACATTGTGTTCATGAGCCCAGTGGGCAATGATGGGGTGACTAGGGAAAGAGGCCAACTAGTATCTACAGAATGGACCATCCTGTCTGCTTAACTATTAAAATCTTCCTCTACAAAGGTCATCTTTTTTTTTTTTTTTGAGACGGAGCCTCAAGCTATCCCCCTGGGCAGAGTGCCGTGGCATCACAGCTCATAGCAACCTCCAACTCCTGGGCTCAAGCGAGTCTCCTGCCTCAACCTCCCAAGTAGCTGGGACTACAGGCGCCCGCCACAACGCCCGGCCATTTTTTGGTTGCAGCCATCATTGTTGTTTGGCGGGCCCGGGCTGGAGATTTGAACCCGCCACCTTAGGTGTAAGTGGCTGGCGCCTTAGCCGATTGAGCCACAGGAGCCGAGCCTTGTCCTTTATTTTTTGACCTTATAGTTTCTTTTGCTTTAATTTTTACATAGGTATCCGTTAGCCTTTTCTTTTATATTTCCTTTATTTGTTTGCTTAGAAAGGTCTCCTCCACACCTATAATTGTAAGAATAGTCTCCCGTTTCCTTCTAATACTGTCACGGTATATCTTTTATCTTTAGATCTTTAATCTACCTGGAGTTGACTTTTGTGTTTGATGTAAGGATTTAATTTTTTCCAAATAGATAACATCTTCCTTATTTATTGACTATTATGTCTTTTCACTTTTGATCAAAAATGCTTCCTTTATCACATATTAAATTCTTTTTTTTTTTTTTTGAGTCAGCCTCAAGCTATCACCCTGGGTAGAGTGCTGTGGCATCACAGCTCACAGCAACCTCCAACTCCTGGGCGCAAGCGAGTCTCCTGCCTCCTCCTCCCAAGTAGCTGGGACTACAGGCGCCCGCCACAATGTCCGGCTACTTTTTGGTTGCAGCTGTCATTGTTGTTTGGCGAGCCCAGGCTGGATTCGAACCCGCCAGTTCAGGTGTATGTGGCAGGTGCCTTAGCAGCTTGAGCCACAGGCACCAAGCCACATATTAAATTCTGATATACATATGAACGCTTGCTTATCTCTGGAACTTATTTTCTTGGCAATCTTATATTTAGGGAAACCTAACCATCTATCATATTTACATAAATGCTTCTGCTCTTTTCTGGTCCCATCTTTCCTTCATTCCTATAAATGTTGTTTCCTCTTCTTCACCAGACCACCTATATGAGACACCACCCATCCCTGCAAACCTCTGAAATCTTGTTGCATGGTTACTTAACAACCAACATCCTTGGCCTCTTCTACTTCTCTCTGACTGAAGCCTGCTCTCCCCAGGAACACCACACACCACTTCCCCTACAACGTGCTAAGCGCCTTAACACATCCAAGCTTGAGAATATGGGGCTACTTCTCAGCCATCCACTCCATTACCATCACATGAAAAAAAACACCTCTCTGGCTTGGCACCTGTGGCTCAAGTGGCTAAGGCACCAGCCACATACACCTAAGGTGGCGGGTTCGAATCCAACCCAGGCCCACCAAACAACAATGACGGCTGCAACCAAAAAATAGCTGGGCGTTGTGGTGGGCGCCTGTGGTCCCAGCTACTTGGGAGGCTGAGGCAGGAGACTAGCTTGAGCCCAGGAGTTGGGGAGGTTGCTGTGAGCTGTGATGTCATAGCACTTTACCCACGGGGACAGCTTGAGGCTCTGTCTCAAAAACAAAAACAAAAACAAAAAACACCTCTCTTCTGTGGCTCATGCCATCCAGGTGTTAAATCTTGACCCTCTCCAGTCACAACACTCTGCAACTTCCTGGTTGCTTCTCTCATTACTCAACACTGTGGATCTTGGTACCCCGTCTTCCTCTCCTCCACCAAGACTAACTATCATCCTAGATGATTGCAACATGCAGGAAGAAATAACCCACGTGCTGGCTTAGTATTTATCTACAACACTCTCCTCCTCCTTGACCTTCTTCCCATGATCACCTTTTGGACCTTCTTGTCCTGTAGAAGTGTGCAAACTTATCCTCCCCAGCTTTCTCTCTCTTTCTTTCCTTCTCCACTCTTCTCTCCTTTCCCTCCTTTTTTTTTCCTTTTAGAGACAGAGTCTCATTCTGTCGCCCTCAGTAGAGTGCTATGCCTGTGACATTGCAACTCACACCAACCTCCAGCTCTTGGGCTTAGGTGATCCTCTTGCCTCAGCCTCGAAGTAGCTAGGACTACAGGTGCCCACCACAATGCCTGGCTATTTTTGTTTGTTTGTTTGCAGTTTAGCCAGGGCTGGGTTCTAACCTGCCACCCTCAGCATATACGGCCAGTGCCCTACTCACTGAGCCACAGGCCCCGCCCCCTTTCCTTCCTCTTTTTAGAGACCAAGTCTTGCTATGTTGCCCAGGCTGGCCTCAAACTCCTGGGCACAAGTGATCCTCCTGGCACAGCCTCCTGAGCAGCTGGAACTGTAGGCACCTGCCATCATGCCTGGCCATTCTCCCAAGGTTTAGTACTGTATAGCTGTTTGCCATAGCCAACACTTCCAAAACCAAACTTAACTGTTTATGATTCTCACTCTCAATCTCTTTCTCTCTTTCTTGTTTCCTTTTTGAGACAGAGTTTCACTCTGTCACTCTGGGTAGAGTTCAGTGGCATCATAGCTGATCCTCCCTAGATTTGTGTACTTCACCCGCAGTGACCTTGAGATTCCTGACTATGGCAAGAAGGATTCTTGCCTAAAGGATTCTTACATGCCTTCTTTCGATGTGGAATACTACCTCTATCCCCACAAACTCCTTTTTTCAGATCTGATTAAACAGCTCTCTATGATAGCCTTTTCAATATGTATCTTCACACCCTCCTAACTCCCACACACTTGGGTCAGGTGTTCCTCTTCTACCCTCTCAAAGCATCTGGCACCTCAATTATCACTGAAGAAAACTACACTTGCAGTCTGTATCCCCACTACTAGGGACTAAAGATGGATGGATGAAAGGCAGCCAGAACACTACTGGAATCTGATAACAATGGACCAAGGATCAAAATATTCATAACCTGAATGCTAATGAACAAGCAATTAGACATTGAAGTTATTACTCATTTGAAGTAATTAACACTATAAAATGTGATCAAAACTTAATCCTACCAGAGGCCAGTAGTTTTCCAAATTACTAACTGGCTTCATAAAGATATTTATGAGTGTACCCCAAGGATGTATAGTGAAAAGAGCAAAATCGTTGCAGACTTTCCAGGCATTTCTGCTCTCCTACTACTAGCTGTTTAACCCTGCGCATATTACTTAGCCTCTATGAGCTGCAGTTCTAAAAGATGAGGCTAACACTGACCTCAAAGATCTGTTATGAAGACTGATGGGCACAATAAACACCAAATGGCAGACTCAGTAAATACTAGTTTCTTTCCATTCTCTACCTCCCTTTTCCCAAAAGGTCAGTCCTGTCAAGAAACCTCTATCCTATCATATGGCTAGAGCAGCCCTGGGGCAGGGTACCTTGTGGCGTAACCACACCACAGAAACAGCGGCCCAGAAGGGTTTTTGAAGAGCTTCCTAAGACCATGAAAGCCATAAAGTGTCAGGGGGAGACTGAAGGTGCCACTAGTGCATAATGCCACCCTGTATGGCAAACAGGCTGATACTCAAAGTGTAAAAAGGACATGGACTTGGAACTCTCAATCTGCCCCAGTCTAGGGGTACAGCCCCAATCAAAAGAACAGAGCCACTAATGGAGGATCCCAGTGCTAGTTACTACCAGGATAAGGTTGAATGGTACCCTAATTAAACTTTTCCTGCATAACACATGTACCTGGTAAGTCATTTCCCCCATCACCCAATTCCAAGAGCTTCACAAAAGGAGACAGCTACTGACTGACATCTGAGGGAACAAGCACCCAAACTTCCCATGGTTGAGCATACACTTGTACAGGCAGGAACTCTCTACCACACCCAAGCCCAAACAATCTCATGACGTTGACATAATAGTACACCACTATTGGCCGGGGATCGGGGCTGAGTGCAGGGCAGGAAGCTTAAGCAATGCCACAGCTTAAAACCGAAAAAAGAACATGAAGAGGACTGAAGTTCCTGAAAATGAGTCGTATTTACTACAGCGAGGAATAGAGAAGATAAACTGACCCATTTCAGATTACAATGGACTGTAGGCCTATAACCCTTGAGGGAGAGATCACATCTCTGAAAACTCTTCACATATATATCCCTGACCTCTTCACACCCTACCTCCTCTCTTCACCTAAAGGTGGAAGAAAACATCTCATCAAACTGGCTAAACCTCTTGAGGATGATGCAAATTGACTCTATGCTATCACCTATTTGCAGAGTCAGTAGAGGAAACTAAGGAAAATGCAGAAACATAAAAGGGATCTCTTTCATTTCTATTAATAACATAAGTACTGGTTAGGCAGGAAAATTCCTTTCCTTACGTAGAATCAACAGGAAAGAGACTGAAGCGTATGCCTTTATCAAGCCAAGAAATTGACAAAATTCTCTAGCATGAAGTGTGTAGCTAAAAAAGCTCACACCTGCTGTTAAAAACAAACAACAAAACAGCACAAATCAATAATATCAACTGCCAAAACCCTCCAAGGCCTTGCTTCATTCTTCTGTTTGGGGTTGAGGAGGTGGGGTGAAAGGAAATGCAACAAGGACATCTCATCACAGACTGTATTACTTTTTATTTTATTTTTTAAATCACCAAGTTCTCTTAACTATTGTATGTGTGTAGTGTATCAGCTTTCCAAGACTGCAAAGACATTACTATTTTCTTGTTATCTTCAGAAATGCCTGCAATGTGGCTCAGTGCCCGTAGCTCAGTGATTAGGGTGCCAACCACATACACTGGGCCTGGCCTGCTAAACAACAATGACAACTACTGAGAGAAGATATCCAAGAAGCATGAGGTCTAGGAGAACAGGTCTTCCCAAGGAGACCACAAGGATACACTTGCAGGGTCCTCTCCATGGTGACTCAGCTCTTGAGAATTTGTAGACTTAACTTCCTAGGGCTTGGAAATTTCCACTTCTGTGAAATCCTGTAGTTTTATGGGGGCTGGAACAGCATCTCTGGCTAGATTCAAACTGACCAATAAGAAAGGTACCTGTGGCTGAAGTGGCTAAGGCACCAGCTACATACACCTAAGGTGGCAGGTTCGAATCCAGCCCAGACCCGCCAAACAACAATGATGGCTGCAACCAAAAAATAGCCAGGCGTTGTGGTGGGCGCCTGTGGTCCCAGCTACTTGGGAGGAGGAGGCAGGAGACTCGCTTAAGCCCAGGAGTTGGAGGTTGCTGTGAGCTGTGATGCCACAGCACTCTACCCAGGGGGACAGCTTGAGGCTCTGTCTAAAAAAAAAAAAAAAAAAGAAAGGTACCTGTGGGTTGAAACTTTTTGACTGGAGATAAGGGAAAGACCGAGCCATTCAGGGAGTGCGGCCATTTCGAATTCTATGCCATCAGTCTGCCGGCTGAAATAAAGCCCTTCCTCTTATAAACATGGCGTTTGGGTGCTTTTTCTCTCCATTGGGCCTCATCTTCCTGCAACACTACAACAAAAAATTGCCAGGCATTATGGCAGGTGCCTGTAATCCCAGTGACTTGGGAGGCTGAGGCAAGAGAATTGCATAAGCCCAAGAGTTTGAGATTGCTGTGAGATGTGATGCACGGCACTCTACCAAGGGCAACGTAGCAAGACTCTGTCTCAAAAAAAAAAAAAAATGCCTGGAATGTAGACAAATTAAAAAAAAAAAAGAGAGATTTATAAACATTGTCCAGTGGACTCCTGAATAAACCATGTTGCTAAATCCTGTAACTTACAGTGTTTAAGCAGAATATCAAGATAGGGGAGCAACTATATCTCAAAAAAATAAAACTCACATTTTTCATAAACCAGGCCCAGACCACCCACATCCACCTTGATCAAATTGAGCTGCTTAGGCTCAGTACTACCCAGGGCTATTAAAAAGCACTATGATTTAGGTAGTAAAGAAAAAAAGGGTTGTGAGAAGACAGGCTGGTTGAGGACTGTGGGCCAAGCTAATCTCGGATTTGGCTTTCAAAATGACATATAACAATTGTTTACCCCTCAGCTGAAAACCATGCTCCTGCTACCTATGTCCTTTCCAGAGACAACTTATTCACCTTATATATCCATCCTTTTTCTATATACCCCATTCACAAGAAAAAAATAAATTCTATTCCAAAACCTTCTTCCAACTTTTTCTTCTTCATGGCTTTGAAAACAATAACCTGACCGGCAATCAAGCCTTTGGGAGAAACATGCCTTGTCCTTGTTGTGGGAAAGGAAAGTGTCCTTAGCCTCTAGCCCTGTTAAGAGTGGAGAGAACACATCAGCATCACTTTCCCCAGTCCACTTGTCTGGCCTTGTCTGTTTCTCATCCAATTCTGTGATGAGTCAAGAGCAGCACGAGTTGGGACCACATTATAGGGTGAGCCTCCTTTGACTGGAATCACATACTTATGTTCCAAAAGAATGATAATCCTAAGTAAAAACCTGCAAATCATCTCCTTTTTGATGACCTTAGAAGTAAATCAAAACCATAGTATCTTCTTACAAATTTTTATACAAAATGGCCCTTTATTGTTAATATATCTAACAAATAGTTACTAAATATTGAAGCTCCAGGCAAAGCCTAGAAGGAATGGACAAAGGAGATATTTTATTTGTTTTTTTTTTTTTTTAAGTTTTTGCCGGGGCCGGATTTGAACCCGTCACCTCTGGTATATGGGGCCAGCACCCTACTCCTTTGAGCAACAGGCACCGCCCAACAAAGGAGATATTTTAAAAGATTCAGATTATAATGAACTATGCCATTTATTAACTTAGTCACTTGTTTAATATCTGAGGATGAGGAAATCAAATATTGAGAATGGCTGCAAAAGGATTCAGATACTCATAATAATCTTACTCCCACTATAGAATAAAAGAGAAGGGAACAGGGATTATTCAGTTCTGGGGTCATGGTATCCTGAGTAACTAAAAGGGATGCATGTGTTGGAGGAAGACAAGGCCCACTGGAGAGAAAGAGCAACCAGACACCACGTTTATAAGAGGAAGGGCTTTATTCACCAGCCAGGAGCTTATGGCATAGAAGAATTCCAAATGGCCACACTCCCTGACTGGCTTCATCTTTCCCATTTTATCTCTAGTCAGAAAGTTCCAACCCATTGGTACCTTTTTCATTGGCCAGTTTGAATTAAGTGGGAGAGTCTATTCTAACCCCCATAGAACTACAGGATTTCACAGAAGTGGAAATTTCCAAGTTCCAGGAAGTTTACAAATTCCCAAGAGCTGAGTCACCATGGAGAGGATCCTGCAGGTGTATCCTTGTGGTCTCCTTGAGAAGACCTATTCTCCTAGACCTCACCCTTCTTGGGTATTCTCTCTCACTTGTGAAAATCGGACCATGATGGGAACCTTACCATAACTGTAACACAGTTTCAACCGACTAATTTCAGGAAAAGAAAAGAAGAATGCAGACAAATGACATGATTAGACTTAACCATTTTACTTGAAAAATTCAGACTTGGGCGGCACCTGTGGCTCAAGGAGTAGGGTGCCAGCCCCACATACCAGAAGTGGTGGGTTCAAACCCAGCCCTGGCCAAAAACTGCAATAAATAAATAAAGAAAGAAAGAAATAAAAAAGAAAAAAAAAAGAAAATTCAGACTTTATCAGCTCCATCAAACACCATGCTCCAGATATCGAGTTAGTATCTGGATAGCATCAGATGGTGCCATTCCAAATGATCAAGTCTTTAATTTACAAACAGGATGTGTCTTAATAATCAGAGAACTAATTTAATTCAAGTTTTTAGAACCTAAAATAATTCCATTTAACAAGTTCAACAACATGCAACACACACCCTCTCCATGAAAATACCTCTCAATGATAAAGACAGATGGCAAATACCAAACACCTCCATGTAAGCAGCTGATGGGACTATGGCTAACCCTTTGAAGGTTGATTCAAAATGGAATTGAATACCAGACTTGTTTGTCAGAGAAGTAAAGTATGAATTCCATGGAGTTCCAGGTCCAGAAAAACATTAGCCCAGAGCCTACAGATAAGTTATTTGGAGAAAAGGGGATGGAAATGTTAGTTATCTAACACATAACTTGCATATGTTGCTTTCTTTACTAAAATTTGACCATAAAGAAATATACTCTGGCCTGTAATCCTAGCACTCTGGAGGTCGAGGCAGGTGAATTGCTTGAGCTCAGGAATTTAAGACCAGCCTGAGCAAGCAAGAGACCCCATCTTGAGTTTGAGGTTGCTATGAACTATGATGCCACAGCACTCTACCCAGGGTGACAAAGTGAGAGACTCTGTCTCAAAAAAAAAAAAAAAACAAAAACAGAAATATACTATGGTTTGGGCCTTTTCTTATTTCTGCAGAAATAGAATTATAGCTCAAAAGTCACCTGAAATCCTGCACAGGAAACTATTTTATTTACCAAAAAGAAGATTCCAAAGGGAAGGACAACAGAGAAAGAAAATACCTGCAAGTCTTTGGTAATGGTTACCCAATCCAGCCTTCATTATCTCTCAATGGACAAGAACTCTCAACTGATAATGCAAATTCATTCACAAGAAGGTAGTAAGAAATTCAAATAAACATCTTACTGAGTTTCTAACCTGACTCTAAATCTTTTCCATTAGAGAATTTATAGTGAGAGAGGATACCAGAGAGGGGCGAGGTCTGGGAGAATAGGTTTTCTCAGGGAGACCACGAGGATGCACCTGCAGGGCCCTCTCTATGGCAACTCAGCTCTTGGGAATTTATAGGCTTAAGTCCCTGGAACTTGGAAATTTCCAAGTTCTGTGAAATCCTGTAGTTCTGTAGGGGCTGGAGTAGCATCTCCCACTTGATTCAAACTGGCCAATGGGAAGGGTACCTGTGGGGGGGAACTTTTTGACTGTCAATAAAAAAGGAAAGACCAAGCCAGTCGGGGAGCGCGGCCATTT
>CAUYQV010088663.1:0-10972 GCA_963574575.1 Galagoides demidoff
GAAACTAATGAATAGTTTTACGCAGGGGAGAAATATGGGCAGATTTATGCTTTCAAAAGATCACACTGGTGGGCAGCACCTATGGCTCAAAGGAGTAGGGTACCAGCCCCATATGCCGGAGGTGGTGGGTTCAAACCCAGCTCGGCCAAAAACTGCAAAAAAAAAAAAAAAAAAAAAGAGTGGGCTGATCCTATCTGAAAAGCATGATATGAGGGGTGGTTGGTACCAAGGAGCAGAGCTGTAAACTGTGCTGAGTCTGGTCATTTGAACCTGCAAGTCAGGAACCCAGTCTGGTTACCTTCACCCTTACACAGACCTGGACAGCTGTGGAAATAAAGAGCAAGCAGATGAGACAGGCAAAGGCTGTGGCTTCTGAGCCTGCTCCGGCAAGGTCGTTGACCACCATCACTTGCATTTGGGCAGAGATTCAAAGGCAAGCAGAGGCGCAGGAAAGCTTTACGGTGGAAAAAAGGGAAGCCTTCAGGTGTGCCATGAATGGAAGCTGTTGGCCTGGGGACACTGGAGGTGGCTGACTAGAAATGGGGCCCCCTACAGGAGTGATTAGGAATATGTATTTTACTTTTTCTGGTTGATCCTAATTTGGAAGTGGGGATCAAAATTAGGGAAGCCGTTGGTTGTTAATTAAATTCTGTTTATTTGAGGCCAATTGTTATAGAAGTTACTGTTTAGTTTATTGGATTATCAGTAGACACTTCCTGTGAGTCTGGTTTATAGCTGGCTTAAACCTGGGCTGGCTTCCTGGGCAGGGTACTGTAGGTTGTGGGTCAGAGATCTATTGTGTTTTGTGTGTGTGTGTGGGGCGGGGGTTGTGGTTTTTTTTTTTTTTTTGAGACAGAGCCTCTCTGTTGCCCAGGCTAGAATGCTATGGCATCATAGCTCACAGAAAACTCAAACTCCTAGGATCAAGCAATCCTCTTTCCTCAGCCTCCCGAGTGGCTGGGACTATAGGTGCCTGCCACAATGTCTGCAATGTCTGGCTGGTTTTTCTATTTTTGACTAGAGATGGGTCTTGCTCGGGCTGGTCTGGAACTCCTGAGCTCAGGGGATCCTCCTATCTTGGCCTTCCAGAGTGCTAGGATTTTAGGCATGAGCCACTGTGCCTGGCCAGAGGTCTATTTTTATATATGCCTGGGGTTGTCCATCTGTAGTTCAGTCTCTCTCAGCTCCTGGTAGAGCTCTTGATTCTGTCATTAGTTCACTGTTGACAAAAAGACCCCATCATTTGGGGTCTTCCTCTGTCCCTATGTGGATTTGTCAGGTGCTGTGTACACGGTACTTTGAGATCCGTTCCGACTCACATTCCTTTGTTGTTCTCTGATTAGCTCTGGTTCATGACCTTGGTCTGGGAGCTTTCAGCTCAGTCTGTGCCAGAAACAAGCAAGGACCAAAGGCTGGCAGAATGCTCCAGGAGAGGGAGCATCCTGATTTTAAAGGGATAATGATTCTGCCTTCAATTTTGTTTCTTTCTTTTTTTTTTTAATGTTAGTCTCCTTCTTTGAGAAAAATAGGGCAAAAATTGTTTGTTCTGGGAAATTTTATTTCTTTTTTTTTTTTTTGAGACAGAGCCTCAAGCTGTCCCCTTAGGTAGAATGCCATGGCATCACAGCTCATAGCAACCTTGAACTCCTGGGCTCAAGTGAGTCTTCTGCCTCCACCTCCCAAGTAGCTGGGACCACAGGTGCCCACCACAATGCCCGGCTATTTTTTGGTTGCAGCTGTCATTGTTATTTGGCAGGCCCAGGCTGGATTGGAACCCGCCACCTTAGGTGTATGTGGCTGGTGCCTTAGCCACTTGAGCCACAGGCATCAAGCCAAAATTTTATTTCTTTATGACTGTTACTAGAAAGGCATTATAATCACTGAGGCCAAAATAGCATCTGAATCTTTGTTCTGACGTTCTGAACCAAGAGGTGGCCCCTCAGGGGGTGGCCTCCAGAACCTTCTGGAAGGGCAAAGAAAGAGCTGAGCAGCGGTCTCTGGCACACTGTGAGGTCCCGCTCTGCCATGAAAACAGATTTTCATGGCTGACAGAAGTAAGACAGGAGAAACACGCTCCCCATGGGCGGCTGATTTTCCACTGATTTAACCTCTATTAAATGTTTCCATTTGCAGGTCTGTGGGCGGGGATGATCATTTGTGTGGTCTCTCAAGCTGTGTGTTTTCTAGCCTTTATTGTTCGGCTAAACTGGGAAAAAGCCGGTCAACAGGTAAACTGTGCTCACTGCTGTAGAAAACCAGCAGGGTCCCTGGCTCTCTCTCTCCTTTTGTAAGGTTCTTTGCTCCTTTTCTCCCTTCTTTCATCACAAGTGCTGTTTTCCTGGTTGTAGTTGTAAGTGGACTGAATTTGGATGTGAAGGGCTGGATGGCCTTGGCTTTATCTGTTGCCCTTTTGTTTATTCATTAGAAAAACAGGGACTCCTTTCTGCCTAGTAGGCCACTGGGCTGTCACCCTCATGCAGAAAAAGACAGTGTCAGGGTAAGAATTGGAGAAAGATGGGCTGTATCAAATTCATCCTAATATTGCTTTTTATGATACTGAAATATTTCATTAAGATACTTGTGGGCATGCCTCTCTTCAGCTTTCCAGGGTCAATATAGGGTCTAGATATAGGTGGTAGAAAAAAGAGATGAAGTAGAAAGAAGAGAAAATTCTAGATGGTCTTGGTGCCCGTCTTCCCATCTTGTCTTGTTCCCATTCAACACCTGCCCCGCCCCCACGGACCCCATTCCAGTCTTTATGAAAGATGGTTTCTTACCTGTGAACTAAAGAAGTTCAGGTAACATGCCAATGTGGGCTTTTCCTGGAGTGGGCAGCCTTTGTGAAATAGCTAGTTAACACTATTGTAAAGCATATGGACTGACTTTGGTTTCATTTTCCAGGCTCAAGTACATGCCAACTTGAAAGTAAATGTGGCTGAGAACAGGAACTCTGCCCTCTCTCCAGATGCACCGTGCCCAGGTACGGCAGGCATCCTTGCTCACAGCCAGGCCTGTCCAAGTGGGAGGCGGGGGGGCTGCTTCTGGGACACAGCCAGACTTGCTGCCATGAACTCCCATTTAAATAGGTCAGTATGCTGTGAAGGCTATGTTAACCAGTTTGATGAAAGCATTTCAGATTGTGTGTAAAGCCAGCACATTTCACCCCATGATTGCATTGATGTGCACAGCTATGATTTAATAAGAAAAAAAAATAGACCAGTATTAAAAATAAATAAATAAATAAATAGGGCAGTATGTAGCTGGGTACTGTGGTGGGCACCTGTAGTCCCAGCTACTGGGGAGGTTAAGGCAAGAGAATCGCCTAAGCCTAGGAGGAGGTTGCTGTGAGCTTGATGCCACAGCACTCTACCAAGGGCGATAGAGTGAGACTCTGTCTCTAAAAATAAATAAATAAATAAATAAATAGGGCAGTATGGTTCTGAGACAAATGATGCAGTGGAAGAACTCAATTCTGGGTCATTTCTTTTTTTTTTTTTTTTTTTTGAGACAGAGCCTCAAGCTATTCCCCTGGGTAGCGTGCCATGACAGCACTCTATTACAGCTCACAGTAACCTCTAACTGCTGGGCTCAAGCGAGTCTCCTGCCTCAGCCTCCCAAGTAGCTGGGACCACAGGCGCCCACCACAATGCCCAGCTACTTTTTGGTTGGAGCCGTCATTGTTGTTTGGCGGCCCAGGCTGGATTCGAACCCACCACCTTAGGTGTATGTGGCTGGCGCCTTAGCCACTTGAGCAACAGGCACCAAGCTATTTTCTGGGTTATTTCAGGCTTGTTTGCTTTGCAGTTTTTTTTTTTTTTTTGGTCAGGTTCGAACCCACCACCTCCAGTAAATGGGACCGGCACCCTACTCCTAGAGCCACACGCGCCAAGCCAAGCTTATTTGCTTTAATTCCACACATAGCACACTGCTGTGGCTGACCACAAGGTCCCCAATTCCTCTGCTAACTTAGTGGCACTTATACAAGCATTCCACACGCATTTCTGACACTTGGGTATCTCTCGTGCTCCCCAGGGTTGTGGGGTTTTGGAAACTGACCATTTGTGTGGTTGTTTCCATGAGGTCCCTGCTGTCCATCAAGCAGATACCAGTACACTTTAAATGGATTCTTGGGCCTGACACAATTGCTCACACTTGTAATCCCAGCACTCCGGGAGGTCAAGGCTAGAGGATCACTTGAGCTCAGGAGTTCAAGACCAGCCTAAGCAAGAGCAAGACCCCGCCTCTAAAAATTGAAAAACTATGGGGCAGCACCTGTGGCTCAAAGGAGTAGGGTGTCTGCCCCATATGTCAGAGGTGGCAGGTTCAAACCCAGCCCCGACCAAAAACTGCAAAAAAAAAATTGAAAAACTAGTCTCAGTGGGTGCCTGTAGTCCCAGCTACTTGGAAGGCAGAGACATGAGGATCACTGTGAGTTAAAATGATGTAGCCACACTCTACCCAAGCCGATGGAGTGAGACTGTGTCAAAACACACACATACATAAAACCAGTTTCTTGCTTGGGCCGTTAATTCCGATAGTAATCATGCAAATATGCTTATGTTTTTGTTTTCTGTCAGTTGAGTAATTGCTTGGTGTTCTGGGCCCCTTAAACAGTTGCTTGTGCACTCACAGTAATGTCTGGGTCCTTTATGATTTAAACCCTTTGATGTCATGGAATGGCTACATTATAGTCAGTGATCAGTGCTATGGCTTCTGCTAGGTTGCTTGATGTTGTCTCAGCTCCTGTGAGACAACAGGACAGCTCCTGTCTGATTGTCTTGGGTGTGTTCCAGACTTTATATTTGAAAATTATTTGCAGAAATTAATTTGAGGGCTTGGCACCCATAGTGCAGTGAGTAGGGCACCAGCCACATACACCAAAGTTAGTGGGTTTGAGCCCAGCCCAGACCTGCTAAACAATAATGACAACTACAACTAAAAATAGCTGGGCATTATGGCAGGCGCCTATAATCTCAGCTACTCGGGAGGCTGAGGCAAGAGAATTGCTTAAGCCCAGGAGTTTGAGGTTGGGCCATTACATTTGTTGAAAATGAGTTGTCTATAGGCGATCGGCTGGGACTGTAGGCACTGGCTACACAACACCTGGCTAGTTTTTTCTATTTTTAGTAGACACGAGGTTTCACTCTTGCTCAGGCTGGTCTTAAACTCCTGAGCTCAAGCAATCCACCTGCCTTAGCCTCTAAGAGTGCTGGAATTATAGGTGTGAGCCATGCACCCAGTCCTCCCCTGCGAATCCTAACCGAGAGAGCTACCGTATTTCTCTATCTCTTGGGAAAACCCCTTGGAGCACCCAAGCCAACAATAGTAGGATCACCTAGTGTACGCAAGGGAGTGAATGGAGAGGCCCTCTGAGATAGGATTTCTTTTATTTATTCACTGTAGCAACTGCTTCCTGAATTAACTTTCTCCCAACTATTAACACATCTGCATCACCTTTTATACCAAAGGGAAAAAATTCCTTTAATCTGCTAACTGAATTCCTTTTTTCTCTCAGGGGGCCTTGAAAACCATGAAGGAATTTTAATGGAAGATGTTGGGAAAAAAGGCCAGACTCAGTGGAATCAGCAGATGCACCAAGAAGAACCTTTGCCAGTCCATCCAAAGGATGACACTAGGTTATCTGGAAAACAGCTGGTGATGCGGCGAGGGCTTTTCCTCCTGGGAGTTATTTTAATCTTGCTGCTGGGGATTTTTGTGAAATTATATGTCAGAATTGAGTGACATGACAAGCGAGAAAGAAAGTCACTTCCAATCATACTTTTGAGCTTACAAACAAATAGGCCCAGCAGTGACAATTCATTTTCAGCAAACATAATTCAGCTATGCCCATGGACTTTAAGAATTGGGAATTCAAAGATATATTTTTCTTGTAACCCACCACCACAAGTCCACTTGCTCAAGGTTTCTTGGGATTGGCTCTAGGTCTCGGTCCTCAAACTTGACTCAGAATAAACCCCTTCAAATTAAAAAAAAAAGATATATTTTTCTAATAAAGAAAAGGAACTAAGGTAAAAATATATTCTGTGGGAGGTTAAGGACTGAAAATGAAAGATTATTCCAAGACATGAATGGAAGGAATCGGAGTCCAGGTTCTGTGTGGGCAGCATGGCCTTTATATCACTTGGTGGGGAGCAGACTGAATATGAAAAAGAGGGCAGCATGTAAGTTAAAGTGGAGCAGAACATAAGAATTTGGAGGGGTAAGGATTGATGCATTCATTCCTTCTTGGGTGGGATGTTTCTATTTGGGTGAGTCCCTACATTAGGTCCTATCATCCCGATCTTTTTTTTTTTTTTTTTTTTTAAGAGATAGAATCTCACTTTGTCGCCCTTGGTAGAGTGCTGTGGTGTCACAGCTCATAGCAACCTCCAACTCTTGGGCTTAGGTGATTCTCTTGCCTCAGCCTCCTAAGTAGCTGAGACTATAGGCACCCGGCACAACGCTTGGGTATTCTTTTGCAATTTGGCCAGGGCTGGGTTTGAACCTGCCACTCTCAGTGTATGGGGCCCGTGCCCTACTCACTGAGCCATAGGCGCCGCCCCATCCGGATCTTTTTAGTCTATTATAAGGAAGCAGAGTGCGGTGCTGTAGCTCAGTTGTTAGGGCACCAGCCACATGCACTGGGGCTGGTGGGTTTGACCTGGGCCTGGGCTTCCTAATAAAAAAAAAAATAGCTGGGCATTGTGGCGGGTGCCTGTAGTCCCAGCTACTAGGGACAAGAGAATCACTTGAGCCC
The DNA here is from genome assembly GCA_963574575.1 of Galagoides demidoff. NCBI lineage: Eukaryota > Metazoa > Chordata > Mammalia > Primates > Galagidae > Galagoides > Galagoides demidoff. The sequence continues at coordinate 6,758 of CAUYQV010088663.1, forward strand.
AAGAGTTTGAGGTTGTTGTGAGCTATGACACCATTGCACTCTATTGAGGGCAACAAAGTGAGACTATCTCAACAACAACAACAAAAAAGATAAGGAACCAGAGTGATGGGTATGGTTTCTCTTTGACTGCTTCCTGCAGTTGAGAGTTGGTGTGGGCTGCCAATAAGGGGAAAAGGGAGGGGGAAGGGAGTGGTGTTTACAGGAACACTCTTGGGTCTTTGGTCTGGGCTGGTTGATATCCACGTAGGGCAAGGATATAAGTGGTTGGTTTTTGGGGTGACTAGTCAATAAACTGGAAGATGAGGTGGAGGACTACAGCTCCAAAACTGAGAATGACAAAGATCATAATTAGTGGCCCTAAAATAGGAAATAACCAAGGAGGCCAGAAGTCAAATAAGGACCAGGGATTAGATGATTCAAGATCTGTTTGTCTCTGTTTGATTCATTCTTGGAGTTCATTTACTTTGTTTGTAATTATTCCTGACTGGTTCACAAAGAAACAACATTCTTCCACAAAAACTCATGTGCTGGCTCGGCGCCTATAGCTCAGCAGTTAGAGCATCAGCCACATAAACCGAAGGTGGTAGGTTTGAACCCAGCCTGGGCCTGCCAAACAACGATAACAATTACAACAAAAAAATAACCAGGCTTAGGTGGTCCCTATGGCTCAAAGGAGTAGGGCACTGGCCCCATATATTGGAGGTGGCAGGTTCAAATCTGGCCCCCATCAAAAACTGTGAAAAAAAAAAAAGTAGCTGGGCTTTGTGGTAGGCGCCTGTGGTCTCAACTACTTTGGAGGCTACGGCAAGACAATCTCTTAAGCCCAAGAGTTTGAGGTTGCTGTGAACTGTGACGCCACAGTACTCTACCGAGGGCAACATAGTAAGACTCTATCTCAAACTGCCCCCCCCAAAAACAAAAAACAACTCATGTGCCTCCTTTTTCTGCTGCTATTAAATCTAAGGATCAGTGATTTTGAAGGACTACTGCAGCTAAAGAATTAATTTGGGATTGTAGGGTGACTGAAGAGTCTGCTACTTTTTCCATGTCTTCATTAAGTTCTAGGGAGAGTTGGTGGCAAAAGTGAGTTGATGTACTGATCCCTGCGATGCCCAGGCCAAGTCCAGCCACTAGGCCTGTCCCAGGAGTACAGGGAGGAAGGCGGCTCTTTTCTGGAAGTAAGGGGATGTCAGGGCCTGAGTTAGGGAGGAGTCATTCACAAAAAAGACTTGGAGAGGGTAAGGAAAACTCAAGTGCAAAGACCGGAGTGGTTAGCATACAGGCATGAAAAGATGGAGTGTGGCTGCAGAGGAAAAATATTCCTGGAGGGGCACAGGAGGAGTCAGATAAGGGAAAAGTTGAGTTGGAGGAACAGAGATCAGGTTTTATAAAAGTCTACAGAGTCTCCTGTACTGGTGAGATTGAAGCAGGTTAAATTAGGGTAGGGTAGAGGTGGGAAGCCCATGGTTATGGGGCTGAACAGAGCAGTGTTATTTTCTTTTCTTTCTTTTTTTTTTTTTTGAGACAGAATCTCACTATGTGCCCTCCATAGAGTGCAGTAGCATCACAGCTCACAGCAACCTCTAACTCTTGGGCTTAAACGATTCTCTTGTCTCAGCCTCCCAAGTACTATGGGTGCCCACCATAATGCATGGCTATTTTTTTGTTGCAGTTGTCATTGTTGTTTAGCAGGCACACCTGCCTCAGTGTATGTGGCTGGATCCTAACCGCTGAGCTATGGACACAGAGCCAGATCTGTGTTATTTTCCACTAGAATGGAAGAGTTATATGTGTCGGGTACGGGTATGGGATTGAAAAGATTTTGGTGTAGAGAAAGGCACATCCATCACCCTGAGGGGGAGAGGAGAAAGAGTTCAGGGCAACTGAGAAGGAGGTGGTTAAAAGCTGGGGAATAGGAAGTGTTGCTGTAGGTCTTGCAGGACAGTGGAGTCCAGGCATCCTCAAACTATGGCTCACGGGCCACATGTGGCCCACCAAGGATGTTTATCAGGCCCGCCCAGTGTTTTTGCCACCACTGCCTGTCCTGCTTAGCAGCTGACTTGTCCCGGGGCCCACAGTCCAGCCCTCCAATGTCTGAGGGAGAGTGAATTGGCCCCCTGTTTAAAAAGTTTGAGGACCCCTGGTGGAGTCTAATCCTTTATAAAATGGAGGGGTTATAATGGAATGTTACACATTTTTGGGGAAGTGTATTCTTTTGGGATCCTGGTGAGTTTTAAGTTTGTAGGGGATAGTACTTGCGATTTCCAGTGGGGAGGGGGTCTTCCATTGCTGAAAGTTTTTCTGTAGGACACAGCCTTATTCGGGATTGGTGGATCCAGACTGGGGGGTCTAAGAGGTGAATGGCCATGGGGGTGCTGTAGAGAACAGTGTGAGGGCCTGTCTGGTGAGGGGATAACATCCTGCCAGGCAAGTGAGATTTGAGGAAAACTTGTCCTGCCAATTGGTCTCTGACTTTCTCTCCTAAGGGTTGGGGTAAGAGCTGATTCATTGTTTTTCTAGTTTGTCCCTGGTTTCCCAAAGGATAGGAAAATAGTGTCCTATGACAGAGTCTGGAGGGGGTCCAGGGCCCAGAATAATCATTCTGCCGTACATTATTTCGAAAGGTCTGTAAAAAAGGGGTTTGTGAGGGGTAGAGAGAATGCCAAGTAAAGCGATGGGGAGGAGCTTAATCCAATCTTGTTTGTGTTGGAGTACTAATTTGATGAGATGCAGTTTAAGGATGTTGTTCATTTCATGTTGTCCCTGATGACGGGGGCCTGTAAGGCACATGTAAGCGCCACTGGACTCCTAGGGCTGTGAGGTTTGGGGGGTGGTCTAGTTAATGAAAGCTGGGCTAGGGCAGCACCTGTGGCTCAGTGAGTAGGGCACCGGCCCCATATACCAAGGATGGAGGGTTCAAACCTGGCCCCGGCCAAACTGCAACAAAAAAATAGCCGGACATTGTGGGTGTCTATAGTCCCAGCTACTCAGGAGGCTGAGGCAAGAGAATCATCTAAGCCCAAGAGCTGGAGGTTGCTATGAGCTGTGACTCCACGGCACTCTACCGAGGATGATAAAGTGAGACTCTGTCTCTAAAAAAAAAAAAAAGCTGGGCTGTTATCACTCTGAATGGAGTTGGGGAGGCCGAATCTGGGAACAATGTGGTGGAGGAGGGTGGAGACACCTTCATGGGTTTTCGTGCCTGTTGTGGGAAAGGCTTTGACTGACCCTGAGAAGGCATTGACCCAAACTAGAAGAAGTTTATATATATATATATATAGCTCACAGCAACCTCCAGCTTCTGGGCTTAGGCGATTCTCCTGCCTCAGTCTCCTGAGTAGCTGGGACCACAGGCGCCTGCCACAATGCCTGGCTATTTTTTGGTTGCAGTCGTCATTGTTGTTTGGTGGGTCGGGGCTGGATTTGAACCCGCCACCTTAGGTGTATGTGGCTGGCGCCTTAGCCACTTGAGCCACAGGCGCCGAGCCGAAAAAGGGGGCATTTTTATGGCTCCCTGGGGTTAGACCTGGGTGCAGATTATGCAATACTGGGTTTAAAAAGGGACGATAGTTGCGGGTCAGAAAAGAACCAAGGAAGAAGGGTGTGAAGAGGCCTGAAGTCAACATGTAGCCTACTGTGGAGGGAAGAAAGGATGTTCTGTGCTTGGGAGGAAGGAAGAATACATTTTCCATTGTAGGAACCATCCTCCCCATGTGGGAAGGTGCCAGTAATTGTCCTGTTCCTAGGATGTATATACTCGAGAGAATTTATCAAAGGACAGGTACTGGCCTTCTGGGGTGAGGGGTGGTATAAGGGCTTTAAGCTGTTCCTTTGACTTCTATTCAGTTTTTTGGTTGCCTTTAGAAATTGGATCTGTTTTATTTTGGTGGCCTTCACAATGGATGATCCTACTTCCTTTGGAAGAGTGGCTGCATTTAGGAAGTTTTTTGTTTTTTTTTTTAAGAAGTTTTTGTCTGGGGCTGGCACCCTACTCCTTTGAGCCACAGGCGCTGCCCCATTTCGGAGGTTTTTAATGAGGCAAGGAGGATAGAGGAGCCTCGGGTGGTAATGGAGCCTCTGTCTTGCCATATGGCTGCATGGTGATGGGTTATATAGAAATTATACCTACAATCTGTGTATATGTTAATGGAGCAGCCTCGTGTGAGTTGTGAGGCTTTATTGAGAGCTAAGAGTTCTACCTGCTGTGAGGAGTGC
>CAUYQV010088666.1:0-25505 GCA_963574575.1 Galagoides demidoff
AATCCAGGGCCTCTGTTTCCTTTATACTGCATGATCAGAGAAGCCCAGACCCTATGTACCACTAGGTTCACCAGCACCAGGATGAGCAGGTCATGGTCCTAGCCCTTCTACATCAAATAAGCACTTGAGGTGAGGAGACCACGAGCCTCTCCCCTGCTGTCAGGGTTGAGGTCCATACTTCTGGCTCTAGGGTCTGAGTCAGCCAAGAGCATTCACCCAATTTTGATGGCCTTAAGCCTGGCAATGGGCAGTGTTCATGAAGCCTTGAAGGAGTCTGGCCTGTAGGGCAGTAGTCTTGGATGAATTAAACCTGCCTCCTTGCCACTTTGACAATCAAAATTTTTGGTTGGGCATTGTGGCTAACATTTAGAATCCTAGCACTTTGGGATGCCAAGATAGGAAGACTGCTTAAGACCAGCCTGGAAAATATAGTGAAATCTTGTCTGTACACAAAACTAAAAATATTAGTCGGGCATGGTATTATGGGCTTGTAGTTCCAACTGCTCTGGAGGCTGAGGTGGGAGGACCCCTTGAGCTCAGGGGTTCAATGTTACACTGAGCTATGATGGTCTTACTCTACTCCCTCTCCAAAAAGCATAGAGTTTCTCATGGGGGGTGTCTATCATATTACAAACACTACTTATATCATTTCATAAAAGAATGATATTCTAACCCAAATTAACTAGGAAATATATACTGCAGCAGAAGCAATAGTTTGACCTAGGATAAAATACCGTTAGAAACTTCTATGGGGATATATGTTTCCCCCAATTTCTTCACTGAGCAGTGAAAAGTTGTGCTAATTCACTTCTTGGATAATTGATGTGCTATCAACAGCCTTTCTGAAAGCAGTTACCTGACAAGCCAACAGTTGGAGTATGGGCAGTACTGGCTTCATGTGAGTATTGAGTACATTGAATATTTGTCTATTCTTATGATTCTAAGAAGAATGTGTTTCTCCTCCATCCAGGTTAATACAAATGATGTAAAGTCACCATCTTTTTATGGCAGAATAGTATTCCATGGTAGAGATATACCACAGTTTGTTAATCTATTCCTGAGTTAAGGGGCATTTAGGTTGTTTGCACCTAATGGTGATTGTTAATTGAGCTGTGATAAACAATCTAGTGCAAATGTCTTTATGATAAAATAATTTTTTTTTTCCTTCTGGGCAGATGGCTAGTAGTAAGATTGTGGGGTTAAATGGGAGGTCTAATTTAAAGGTTTTTTTTTTTTTTTTTTTTGAGACAGAGTCTCACTATGTCACCCTTAGTAGAGTGCAATGGTGTCACAGTTTACAACAACCTCAAACTCGTGCTTAAGCTATTCTCTTGCCTCAGCCTCCTGAGTGGCTGGGACTACAGGCACCCACCACAATGCCTGGCTATTCTCTTCTCTTGTAGTTGTCATTATTTAGCAGGCCTGGGCAGGGTTCAAACTAACCAGCCCCAGTGCATGTGGATGGTGCTGTAACCACTGTGTTATGGGCACCAAGCCTAATTTGAGTTTTTTGAAGATTTTCCATACTTCTTTCCAAAGAGGTTGTCTGAGTTTGCAGCCCCACCAACAGTATAAATGTGTTCCCTTCTCTCCACAACTGCGCCAGCATCCCCAGTTTTGGGACTTTGTTATAGGGGCTAATCATACTGGGTTTAAGTGATATCTCAGAGTGGATTTGATTTGCTTTTCTCTGATGATTAAGGATGATGATCATTTTTTCATGTTTTTTAGCTATTCATTTGTCTTCCTCAGAGAAGGTTCTGTTCATGTATCTTACCCAGTGACAGATGGGATTGTTAGCTTTTTGTTGTTGATGATCAATTTGAGTTCTCTGCCGATCCTAGTTATCAATCCTTGTCAGATTTGTAATATGCAAATATCTTTTCCCTTTCTGAAGGTTGTCTATTTGCTTTGATTATTGTGTCGTTAGCTGTGCAGAAGCTTTTTAGTTTAATGAAGTCCCATTTGTTTTATTTTTGTTGTTGTTGCAATTGCCATGGAAGTCTTTTTCATAAAGTCATTAACCAGGCCAACATCCTCAAGAGTTTCTCCCACACTTTCTTCTAGGATGTTTATCATTTCATACCTTAGATTTAAGTCTTTTATACATCTTGAGTCAATTTGTAAGTGCAGAAAGTGAGGGTCCTGTTTCAGTGTATTACATGTAGTTATCCAGTTCTACCAGCATCATTTATTGAATAGGGATTCTTTCCCCCAGTGTATGCTTTTGTTTGGTTTATCAAAGATCGCCTGGCTATAAGAGAATGGTTTCATTTCTCGGTTTTCTATTCTGCTCCAAATGTCTATATCTCTATTTTTGTACCAGTACCATGCTGTGTTGATTACCGTGGACTTATAATATAACCTAAAGTCTGGTAGAGTGATGCCTCCAGTTTTGCTTTTATTACTAAAAATTACATTGATTATATGGATTTTTTTCCTTGTTCCATACAAAATGAAGAAGTATGGTTCAGTTGTGTGACTCACCTGTAATCCTAGCACTCTGTGAGGCTGAGGTAGGGCTGACTGCTTGAGCTCAGGAGTTCAAGACCAGCCTGGGCAAGAGGGAGACCCTGTCTCTAAAAATAGCTAGGCATTGTGGCAGGTGCCAACAGTTCAAGCTACTCATGAGGCTGAGGCAAGAGGATCACTTGAACCCAAGAGTTTGAGGTTCCTGTGAGCTATAACACCATGCCACTCAACTCCAGGGTGGCTGAGTGAGACTCTGTCTCAATTAAAAAAAAGTAAATAACTATTTTTTCCCTTTATTCAAAATGTGATATTGGTATTTTAATGTGGATTGCACTGAATCTGTAGATTGCTTTGGGAAGTATAGATGCTTTAATAATGTTGATTCTTCTCAGCCAGGAGCATAGTATGCATTTCCATTTGTGCTGGTTTTTTCTTAGGGTTTCATAATTATCTTTCTAGAGGTTCTTCACCTCAATGTGAGGTATCTATATTTATTTTTTTAAGCTATTGTGAAGGGAATTGTGTCTTTCATTGGCTTCTCATCTTGGCTGTTGTTGGCACACACAAAGGCTACTGATTTGTGGATATTGATTTTATACTCTGAGATGTCACTCTATTTGTTGATCACTTCCAGGAGTCTTGTGATTGAATCTCTGGTATAAGATTATGTCATCAGCTAAGAGCAGGAGTCTACATAGTCTGCCCTCATGAGGATGCCCTTTATATCCTCTCTTGTCAGACTGCATTGGCTAGAACTTCCATCACTATGTTGAATGGTAGTGGCAATAGAGAACATCCTTGTTTGGTTCCACTTCTAAGTAAAAAAGCTTTCCATTTTACTCCATTCACTATGATATTTGCAGTGGAGTTGTCATAGATGGCTCCAATCAGTTTAAGAAATGTGCCATCTATGCTTATATTGTTATGTGTTCTTGTTAGAAAAGGATGCTCAATTTTGTTGAATGCTTTTTATCCATCTATTGAGAGGATCATATGGTCTTGTTTTTGCTTCTGTCGATATGGTGAATTACATTTATGGATTTGCATATGTTAATCCAGGCTTGCATTCCTAGGATGAAGCCTACTTGATTGTGATGTATAATTTTTTTAATGTGTAACTGTAATCTATTGGCTGAGATTTTATTGAGCATTTTTTGCATGGATATTTATTAATGAAATTTGCTTGTAATTCTCCTTTTTAGTTGGGTCTTTTCTTGGTTTTGGTATTAGGGTGATGTCTGTTTCATAGAACATGTTGTGGAAGCTTCCTTCTTTCTGTACGCTTTGGGATACTTTCTGCAGCATAGGTGCAAGCTCTTCTTTGAAGGTTTGATAGAATTCTGGTGTGAAGCCATGTAGTCAAGGGCTTTTATTGTTGGAAGATATTTTATTGCTCCTTCAATCTCAATGCTTCATATTGGTCTGTGCAAGAGATCTGTTTCCTCTTGGTTAAGTCAAGGAAGAGGTTGTGATTCTAGGTATTGGTCTATTTTCTCCACATTGTCCAGTCTGGGCATAGAGTTTCTTATAGTATTTGGAGATGATCTCTTTTATCTCTGTGATATCTGTTGTTATTTTCACATTTTCATTTTTGATTGAGGCCATTAGAGATTTTAACTTTTCTGTTTCTAGTTAATCATTCAGAAAATTAGTGAAAGGTTTATTGATGTTATTTATTTTTTCAAACAACCAGCATTTTGTGTCATTAATTTTCTGAATGATTCTTTTTCTTTTAAATTTCATTCATTTATGACTTAAATTTGGTTATTTTTTTTCTTTTGCTAGGTTGCAATTAGATTGTTCATTCCTGTTTTGTTATGATGATTTATTAGATTATCAATGTGGTCTCTTTTTGTTTCTCAGATGTAGGTATCTAATGTATTGAATTTCCTTATTTCCTTTTAAGACTGCTTTTGCAGTATTCCACAGGTTTTGGTAACTTGTAGCTTCATTGTTTTTATGTTTAAAGAATTTAACAATTTCCTCCTTTTTGTCTTCCTTGACTTACCTGTCATTCAGCTTAAGGTTGTTTAATATCCATGCCTTTGTGTGGGTATGAAAATTATTGTTGGAGTTGAGTTCCATCTTTATTGTCTGCTATTCTGAGAAGATATAAGATATAATTTCAATTCTTATAATTTTGTTGAGGTTTGATTTGTATCATAGGATCTGATCTATTTTGGAATATGTTTCATGGGGTATCAAGAAGAATGTATATTCTTTAGCTCTGGGATTGTGTGTTCTGTATATGTCTATTAATCCCATTTGTTCTAGGGTCACATTTAAGTCCCTTGTGTCTTTGTTTAGTTTCTGTTTAGAAGGTCTGTCCAATTATGCAAGATGGGTATAAAAGTCCCCATATATTATAGTGTTATTGGCCATCACATTGCTCAGACCAATCAAGGTCTGTTTCAAAAATAAGGGAGTATTTAGGTTGGGTGCATAAATATTTAGAATTGAAATGTTCTCGTGTTTGATTTGTTCCTTTGACCAGAATGAAGTGATCATCTTTGTCTTTCTTCACTTTAGTTGCTTTAAATCCACTTGTATCTGAAAATAAGATTGCTACCCCTCCTTTCTTCTGATGTCCATTTGCTGGAAATACTGTTTTCCATCCATTTATCCAGAGTTTAGATTTGTCCTTCAAAGTTAGGTGTGTTTCCTGGATATAAAATATGGATGACTTATTCCTTTTTATCCAATTGGCCAGCCTGTGCCTCTTCAGTGGGGAATTCAAGCCATTAACACTTACTGAGAGAATTTATAAGTGTGGTGTTCTATTCATCTCATTTTGTAAGAGTTTGTTACTTAATTTTATCCTTTGCACCATTGTAGAAGCTAAGTTTTGTCCTTTAGTTTCTGGCTGTTACTTTGCTGGTAGGCCATTGAGACAGTCAGTATTGAGAATAGATCTAAGTATTTCCTGTAGAGGTGGTCTAATTGTAGTGAATTTCTTCAGTGTTGGCATATCAGTAAAAAATTTGATTCTACATCAATTTTGAAGCTTAGTTTAGTAGGATACAGAATTCTGGGCTGAAGATTTTTTTTTTTTAAGAAGATAAAAGGTAAATTATCATAGTCTTGTGTCTTTGCAAGTTTGAGCTTTTGTCACTCTGATGGATCTGACCCTAGAGGTCAGTTGGTACATACTCCTGGTTGATTACAGTAGTTTCCTTTTGTCTTTATTTGAACAGGTTCGTTACAATGTGTCTTGGAGCTTCTCTACTTGTGTGGAGACCACCAAGTTTCAATATCCCTCTAAAAGGAGTATGTCAGAGTATTTAGTTAAACTTGGGAAATTTTAGGGGCAGCACCTGTGGCTTAAAAGGGTAGCTGGTCCTATATGCTGGAGGTGGCAGGTTCAAACCCAGCCCCAGCCAAAAAAAAAAAAAAAAAAAAAAAAAATTTGGAAATTTTGTTTTTTTTTATAAACTGTTTGGGCTTCCATTCCATTGGGTCATTCTTATTACCCTTCAGGGATCTCTATAATTTATATGTTTTAATACTTTGTGTAGTTCTGTAATTCTCTCAGTGGAGATTCTGACTTCTCTCTCTTCTTTTTTGCCTCTTTAACTACCTAAGTTAGCTCAAGGACTTTATCCTCTAGGTCTGGGATTCTTTCTTCTCCATGGTCTAATCTGTTATTGATACTTTCTACTGCATTTTAAAGTTGCCTGATTAATGCCTTCAATTCCTTAAGTTGTACCATATCCTTTCTATATTCTTCATATCTTCCATTCATTTTTTGGTTCTGCTTTTCCATATTCTTGCTAATTCCCTTTATTGCCTTTGGCATCCATATTTTAAATTCCCTATCATTTCCATTAATTCTTTATATGTGGCATCCTCTTTAGTAGCTGCCTATAGTCCCTTGGGTGTTGTTGCTCTGTTTTTGTTTTTCACATTGTTAAAATTTTTCTGTTGGTTTCCCCTCATGTGTGTTTCTTCTTGTTCACTTCCTTCTCCTACTTTTCTCTTCTCACTACTTCCTTCACTTTATATTAGCTTATCTCAGAGCTTAGTTTTGAAGTGGCCTTTTGTTGTAAGGCCACAAGGAAGAGAAGGGTACAGAGCAAGAAGGGAGAAAGAAGAAAAAAGGAAAGAAAATAAAATAAAGAAAGGGATGAAAAAAAGAGAAAGAGAAGGACAGGAGAAATGGTGTTGTTTGGCAGGTGCTGTGTTCACACCTGCAACTCTAGGACTTTGGGGAGCCAGGTTGGGCAATTCCCTCAAAGTTATGAACTCCTTACCTGTCTGGACAAAAGCAAGACCCCACCTCTTCTTAATATGGAAAGAGAAGACAAACAAGTAAAAAATTTAAAAATTCAACAGTATGTCACAGTGAGGACCTGCCAATACTGACTTTCTAAAGGCCATAGCTAGAAGGAAACTCTAGACTGTTAACTCTTTACCTTGTTAAAGAGTTAGAGTAAGCTAGATGATGATGCCATGGTCCCCCAGCCAGTCCATTACTGTGATTTCTCCAGCACTCAGAGAAAAGAAAACAAATATAAAAACAGAGAAAGAAAATTAAAAATGTAATTACATAAGATGAAATTTTTAAAAAAGATGTCTTAGCTGTTGCATGAGCAATTTTTGTGAGATAAGAAAAGTAGAAAAGTCTTACAAAAAAAAAGGGAAAAAGAGAAAAATAAAAAAGAAAGAGAGAATGAAAGGGGCTGAAAAACCACAACAAAAATGGAGGAGCCCTTGGTATTGAAGAAAGTAAAAATGAAAATATATAAAAATACCACCAAACAAATAAAGCAACAAACAAAAAAACCTGAAAGAAATATATGTATATAACATATATCCACAGCAATATATTGCCTAGACACCAGGTGGTGCTGTGATCTTAGGAGATAGATAACATATACTGTTTAGGGGTAGAAAATTGGGGCCAGAAGCCATTCTCTTAGTTTCAGAGGGAATCAGGTCCTGTCTTCCTGAATTTGTTACCCTTCATCAGGCCTGATTGCTTTGTCTGCATTTAGTCCCCACAGAATTCAGGTCCTAAAACACTCTCTATATTCCTTATGCAGTACCCCCTACAACAATTTCTGTGGCCATTCAGTTCTCCCCCAGGGTGGATACCCAAGCTCAGCAGGTGCACCAGAACGGATCATGCACTTGGACCCTGCAGATCATTTCTCCCATATGGCCTTCCCACAATGGCGGTGCCCAGCTAGCAGCCAAGCTGATAGGAGATCCACCCTATCTGCTATTCAAGCCCAGCTAATGGACCCTGTTAGAGTCTACCTACTTTTTTAAGCCTTCCAAGGTCACTCCAGTAAGCATGTTTAACCCTAAATCAAAAACCTTCAGGATAGCCCTTTCCTGTCCTCAGTCTGCTGGGTGGGCTGGCCAGCCAGTCCCAGCCAGTCCTAAGCACTCACCTTCTGTGCTGGTTTTCATCAACTCCAGACTTCCTCACTGGCTCCTGCAGTACATCATTGCTTCACTGTGCCCCCAGCGTGATGCCCCTGGGTGGGCTTCCCAGCCAGAGGTGGTTAGAGTTTTCTTTCCTGTGCCTTGCCATGAGTGGCTAGTAAAGATATTACTAGTTTGCCATCTTCCTCTGCCTCTCCCAACTAACTGATTTTCAACAAAGCAGACAAAAATGTACTCTGGGGAAAGAAAGTCCTATTCAATAAATGGTGCTGGGAAAACTGGATAGCCCACATGTAAAAGCATGAAACAGAATCTGTATCTCTCACCATATATAAAACTTCATTCATGGTGGATAAAAGGCTTAAATGTAAGATATGAAACTATAAAAATTCTAGAATAAAATGTAGGAAAAACTTTTAGACATCAATCTAGGCAAAGAATTTAATACTAAGACCCCCCCCAAAGCAATTACAGCAAATAAATAAATAAATAAATAAATAGGACTCAATTAAATTCAAATGCTTCTGCACAATAAAGGAAATAACAGTAAACAGACTCTCATAGAATCAGAGAAAATATTCACAAACTATATATCTGACAAATGACTCATATCCAGAACCTACAAAGAATTCAACCAAGTATCAGGGAAAAAACAACTCCATCAAAAAATGGGATAAGATATGAACAGAATATTTTCAAAAGAAGACAGCCAGTAGCTACTATTAAAAAGTCAATTAATAATAGATAGTGGTGTGGATGCAGAGAGAAAGGAACACTTCATACACTGTTGGTGGGACTGCAAATTAGTACAACCATTATGGAAGACAGTATGGGGATTCCCCAAGGAAAGATAGATAGACTTACTATTGAACCCAGCAATCCCACTACTGGCTATCTGCACAAAGGAAAAGAAGTCATTTTATCCTAAAGGCAACTGTACCCAAATGTTTATGGCAGTACAATTCACAATCACAAAGATGTGGAATCAACCTACCTGTCCATCAATTCATGAGTGGATTAACTATATATATATATATATATATATATACACACCCACATGTACATACATGTACACATTAATGCACACCATGGAATACTACTCACCCATAAAAATATGAAATAATGTCTTTTGTAGCACTTTTGATACAATTTGAAGACCATTATCCTAAGTGAAGCATGTACAAACACCACATGTACTCTTTAATAATTTGCAACTAATAGATGGACACACAATAGGCACATAGAGAAGCAAAGGTCATTGGAAATCAAAAATGGGGGAAGGATAGAAACCTACATGTCAGGTAAATGAACACTATTCAGGTGATGGCTAAACAAATAGCCCTGACATAAACTTTATAAAATATATCCACATAAAAAAAGTATTTGTACCATCTTAGTATTTTGATATTTAAACATACTTTGTTGCTAATAAAAGAATGCTACAAGAAATCAAAGCAGATACAAATAAAATGGAAAGACATCATGTGTATGGATTGGAAGTTTAAATATTGTTAAAATGTCCATATTACATAAAACAGTCTACAGATTCAATACAATTCCTATCAAAATCCCAATGAATTTTTTTTTTGCCAAAATGGAAAAACTCCAGAAGTATTGTATATACATATAATGGGATATTAAGCAGCCCTTCAAAAGAAGGAAACCTTATCACATACTATGATACGATGAACCATGAGAACATTATCCTATGTGAACTAAGCCAACCTCAAAAGGAAGTATTTAAAGTAGTCAAAATCATAGAAACAGAAAGTAAAAATGTGATTGCCAAGACTGAGAAGAGAAAAATTAGTGTTCAAAGGCTGGATGTGGTGGCTCAAGCCTGTAATCTTAGCACTCTGGGAGGCTGAAGTCTTATTGCTTGAGCTCAGGAGTTCAAGACAAGCCTGAGCAAGTGTAAGACCCTGTCTCTACTAAAAATAGAAAAAATTACCCAGGTCTTGTGGCACACACCTGTAGTCCCAGCCACTCCAGAGGCTGAGGTGAGAAGATTGTTTGGGCACAGGAGTTTGAGGTTGCTGTAAGCTATGACACCCCAGCACTCTAGTCCAGGACAAGGGAGTGAAAGTCTGTCTTAAAAATATTAATAATAAATTTTAAAAAAGAAAAATTAATGTTTAATGTTTATAGAATTTCAGTTCTGAAAAATGTAGTTTCCAAAGATCTGTTGCACCGTGTGATCATACTTAATGTAGTGTACATTTAAGAATAGTTAAGAGGGCTTTTTTTTTCTTTCTTTCTTTCTTTCTTTTTTTTTTTTTGAGACAGAGCCTCAAGCTATCCCCCTGGGTGGAGTGCTGCGGCATCACAGCTCACAGCAACCTCCAACTCCTGGGGCTCAAGCGAGTCTCCTGCCTCTGCCTCTCAAGTAGCTGGGACCACAGGTGCCTGCCACAACACCCAGCTACTTTTTGGTTGCAGCCATCATTGTTGTTTTGGTGGGCCCGGGCTGGATTTGAACCCACCACCTTAGGTGTATGTGGCTGGTGCCTTAGCCACTTGAGCTACAGGTGCCGAGCCAAGAGGGCTTTTATCAAAGGAAGAAGCATAAGAATAAATCTTCATGAGCTAGAACTAGTTTATTGCTTCTTAGATAGGACACCAAAAGCATAAGGAACAAGAAAAAAATAGATAAGTTGGATCATTCCAGGTAAAAACTTTCATGCTTCAAAGAGTACTATCGGGCAGCACCTGTGGCTCAAAGGAGTAAGGCACTGGTTCCCATAATGGAATGGGAGAATAGTGTTGCAAATTATATATCGGAAAGGAATTGTTGTCTAGACTATATAAAGAATTCTTATAAATCAGTAATAAAAGACAAATCAATTAAAAATGGGCAGAGGCTGAATAGACACTGCTCCAGGAAGATATAAAAATTAACAATAAATATATGAAAAGAAGCTCCACATCAGGGAAATGCAGACCAAAACTACAATGAGTTGCAACTTCAGACCCACTAGGATAATAGTTTTCAAAAAGACAGAGAACAAGAAATATTGAACTCAAAGGCAGATACCAATTGGCACCTTCATACATGGCTAGTGGGTATCAAAACTGATGCATCTGCATTGAGAATAGCACCTTTTGAATAAGTTAAACATAGAGTTCCCATAAAACCCAGTAAGTCTCCTTTCAGACATATAGCCATGAGAAATGGAAACATACACCATCTCAAAACCCTGTAGACTAATGTTATTAGCAGCATTATTCATAATAGCCATGAAGTGAACACAGCCCAAATGTTTAGTAACTCATGAATGGAGAAGGAAATTTTAGTATATCCACCCAAGGGAATATTATTCAGCAGTAAATTTATACTAAATAATATTCAGCAGTAAAGAAGGTTTAATGTAATAATGCATGCTCTAGCATGACTGAACCTTGGAAATAGTATTCTAAGTTAATGAAGACAACTATAAAAGGCACTAATTTTAGGATTTCATTCATATGAAAATCCAATGTATGGAAAACTATGTAGAAAGAATATAAGTTTAGTAGCTGTTTAGGGCTACTGTAGATGAAGGAAAAGGGGGTGGTAGCTAAAGGATAGGAGTGTCTTTCTGAAGTGATGAAAATGTTCTAAAGTTTCCTATGGTGACAGTTGTAAATTCTGCAGACATACTTATGTGGTATATCTTATTTATTGATTTGTGATGATAGTTGCAAATTCTATAGAAAAACCAGAGGATGGTACAATTTTTGTCACTTTTTATTTTTTAATTATTTGCCACTTACTTCTCCACCGGTGAAAAATTGTACGATTTGAATGGATGAATGTATGCAATGTGAATTTCTTAATAAAGCTTTTATTTTAAAAAGTGACTAAAGCAACAATAATAAAATGTTAGTATTACTCACATTTAGGTGGTGACTATGGCTTTCTATTTTTCCTATATAGTTGAAAGGATCCTAATGAAACTATTCCTTCCCTCCCTCCTTCCTTCCTTACTTTTTTTTTTTTTTAAACAAAACACCTGTTTTCTTTTTAGCTGAGGCAAGAGGATTATTTGAGTTCAGAGTTTGAGACCAAGTTGAACAACATAGTAATACCCACCCCCCATCGCCACAAAAGTTAAAAATGAAAAGCACTAACTGAGCATGGTGATGTGCACTTGTAGCCCCAGCTACTCAGGAGGCTGAGGCCTTTTAGTACCATATTGAGTAGAAGTGGTGACAGTGGGCATCTTTGTCTTGCTTCAGATTATAGAGGAAAAAGTTTTAACTTTTCCCATTCAGTATGATGTTAGCTGGGGGGTTGTCGTATATAGTTGTTATGTGTTGAGCTACGTTCTTTGTATATCTAATTTAGGTTTTAGGATTTGCTTGGGGTTTTCATCAGCTGTGTTGAATTTTATTGAGAGCTTTTTCTGCCTCTGTTGAGATGATCATATGGGTTTTGTTCTCTAGTCTGTTAATGTGGTATATCTTATTTATTGATTTGCATATTTTGAAGCATCCTTGCATCCCACATGATCGTGGTGAATGATCTTTCTGATGTACTTGTGAATTCAACTTGTTGGTAGTTTGTTGAAGAATTTTGCATCTATGTTCATCAGGGATATTGACTTATAGATTTCTTTTTTGTTGTTGTCGTGTCTTTGTCTGGTTTTGGTGTCAGAGTATTGCTGCATAGAATGAGTTTGGAAGAATTCCCTCCACTTCATTTTTTGCATAAGTTTGAAAAGAATTGGCATTAGTTGTTTTTGAAATGTTTGGTAGTATTCAGCAGTAAGTATTCATCAGGTCCTGAGATTGGATTAGAGGGTGACTTTTTATGGCTGATTGATTATTGTTGTGTCTTGATGTTCTATGTGTTTAGGATTCAATCTTGCTAAGTTGGCATGTGTCCTAGAGTTTATCCATTTCTTCTAAGATTTCCAATTTATTAGCATATGGTTGTTTATAATAGCCTCTAATGATCTCTTTGTATTTCTATGGTATCAACTGAGATATCTCCTTTCATCTCTGATATTATTTATTTGTAATTCTATTTTTACCCTAGTCTACCTAAAGGCGTGCTGATTTTGTTTATCTTTTCAGAAAACCAGCTGTTCCTTTCAGGGATCTTTTTGTATTCCTTTTTAGTCTCTATTTTGTTTATTTATTCTCTATTATTTATTATTTCTTTCTCCCAATTTTGGATTTAGTTTGTTCTTGTTTTTCTACTTCTTTTAGGTGCAATATTAGTTTGTTCATATGAGATCTTTCTACTCCTTGATGTATGCATTTATTGTTGTAAACTTCCTTCTTAGAATTGCTTTTGCCATAGCCATAGGTTTTGGTAAGTTGCATTTTCATTTTGATTTGTCTTAAGAAATTATTTAATTTCCTGTTTAATTTCTTCATTAACCTATTAATTGTTGAGGAGCATGTTGTTTGTTTTCTGTATATTTGTACAATGTCCAATGTTCCTCATGTTAATGACTTCTAGTTTTGTTTCATGGTGGTCCAAAAAATATTTGATATGATATTGATTTTTAAAATTTGATAAGATTTTCATTGTGCCTTGGTCTTTGAGAAAGTTCTTTGTGTTCTTGAGAAGAATGTCTGTTCTTGTAGTATTGTATGTAATATGCTATAAATGTCTGTAGGTCCATGTGGTACTCTGATGTGTCTTGATTGATTTTCTGTATGGATAATCTTAGAATATTCATATATAAGTCGTTGGAATTATATTATCCATGTTGCTGTTTATCTTCTATGTCTCTTATCTTTATCTCTACTTTTATTTCTTTACTGCTACATAACTATTTCTTCATGCCATGTTAATTCCTTTGCTAATTTGATAACTGTATTTCTAGTCACTTTCTTAATAGTTGCTGGAATGATTACAATATGCTTCTTAATTTACCAAAGTCTGGCTCAGCACTTGTAGCTTGAGGGCGCCAGCCACAGACATGGGAGCTGATGAGTTTGAACCCAGTTCAGACCTGCCGAACAACAATGAAAACTATAACCAAAAAATAGCTGGGTGTTGTGGTGGGAATCTGTAGTCCCAGCTACCTGGAAGGCTGAAACAAGAAAATGTCTTAAGCCCAAGAGTTTGAGGTTGCTGTGAGCTGTGATGCCACAGCACTCTACTGAGGGTTAAACAGTGAGACTCTGTCTCAAAAAAAAATTTTTTTTACCAAAGTCTACATTAGTATAAACTTAGGTCAAATAGGGAAATTTCCCCAATATGGAATTACACTAATAATCACATTAATGTGATTATTTTTATATGTCTATGAGAGAAACCCATCAATATAATGTATAATATTTTAATACTTTATGCTTTCTTACATCATTTGAGTTCAGTTGCTCAAAGAATAAAGATACATTGATATGATCTTTTATACTTACTTTTATGTTTACTGATTCTTTGTTCTTTATTTCATTGTTTGATTTGATTTACTCTTGGTATTATTTTCTTTCATACTAAAAGACTTTCTTTGATATTTCTTCTGAGATATATTATACAGCATTAGCCATAAATTCTTTCAGTTTTTGTTTATCTATGACAAATAAAAACTATAGCGACAAATCTCTACATAAAAAGATTTTATTTGGGAATAATGCATAAGAAGTTGGATTGCAATCTGGGACATATAACAGACCAGGGTGTCCTCCAGAATGTGTGGACAACAGAGGAAAAGATTAGAGTTCTACTGGCACAAAAGGAGGTTGTCAAGTTGTTTTGAAAGAAAGTTCATTAGCTGTGGAAGTGTGTCCTCTAGCAGCTGGCAAGCTCTGATTAGTGTGAGGTGACAGTTTCTAAAATCTGTAATTCTTCACTGCACTGTTTCATTGGATTGGACTTGTGAAACTATGTCAGGCAAGTGTTTGTGAACTTGTATTATCAGCTATATGTCTTGTTCTGCACTGTCCTTGTATGACTTGTGGTAAGCTAAAGCTTGAAAAATTTCTGGAAATAATTCCTGTTGTCAGGTGAATCATGCTTGACATCCTTCCCAGACTCCATTTTTCCAGGGTTTGACATAGTGAAGTCACTTTGAATCTGACAGCTTCACAATGACAATGTTTTCAACTTCCATCGAAGGCTAAGTTGGCTAGATACAGAATTTTTATTTGATGAACTTTTCCTTTTAGCACCTTGACTACTTCATCTCACTATCTTCTCATCTCCATGTTTTTCTGATGAGAAGTTATCTACTAATAAGAATGTCATTTTTCTGTATGTCATCTTTCTTTTCACCTCTGGTTTCAGTAATTATGTGTCTCCTCAGGTTTTTTTTTTTTTCAATTCTTGTATTATATTTAAGCCTCCCTTACAAGGGCTCACCTCTATGGCATCAAACACCTTGACTCAGCAGTGTTTCCATGCTTTTCTAGCAGAATTTTGTGTGGATTGGGAAATGCATCCAAAGTTCCAACAGTTTATGGGCCTTTCTAGCTTTTACTTTCTTCTGGAACTCACCCTGTCTTCTCCTTGCCTACACATGGCCTTAAATTCAGTCAGGTCTGTGGAGATAGCTAGAATTGCCTATAATTTCTCCTCAGCATGTATGCAACCTTGCACAGATGTTCATTATCCAGACAGCTAAGCATATGTGGGAGTCTATGGAGTACTAAGGCTTCCTTATTTTCTAGATTTTTCCTGTAAGATTTTTTGTTAGACTACAAGTCTGCTATTAACTTCAACTGGGATCATGTCCTCAAACAGTCTGCAATATTGCTGTTCCTTATTGGTTTTTAACAGTATCACTACTGTTTCTGACAATGGTCAAAAATGTTGAGTATTCAGAGCTTTGCTTCAAACCAAATCAGCTCTCTGCAGGAGTGAAAAGGTATGCTTTTCACAGCTTTCCTTGGTCTGGTGGAACTACTGTTACTTTTTTGGGGGGGACAGTGTTGTTTTAAATCTGCCACCTCTGGTATATGGGGCTGGCGCCCTACTCCTTTGAGCCACAGGTGCCACCCAAGGAACTACTGTTACTGATGAACCTAGGGAAGGTTTAGTAGAGGTAGGAGTAGGGGTTCACATGAGCTCCCATACCCGATAATCCTTTAGGTGTATGCACTTATTGCTGAAGGGTCAATAGAATTTTTTTAACTTTTGTAAATTATTTTCAATTTGATGATTACTCAGTGTTCAGAGTCCTGAAATGGTTGCTTTAGATAATTTCCTCAGTTTCATCACTGCTTTGTAAGAAGAGGATTTGATGATCCCCTCACTCTATTTATTATTCCAGAAATGCCACATAAATAACTTCCCAATTTAAGACAAAAAAGAAAAACTGTTAAGTGTGGATATGTTTAAATATCAAACATACTACTTCCTCACTCCTGCACATCCTCTCTACACAATGCCAGTGTTGTACCCATCGTGACCTGAAAAGATAGGCTTGGACCCCACTTAGATGTAATTAATTGGTGATTTATTATACCTGTGCAGGGGACTGCTGCTCTGAGAAGCAGTCGGCCCTGAAGTGGAGAGCAGGTTGTCTTTTATACTCTTTTTGCATAGCTAAGTAAGCAGGCCAGTATGGAAGCGAAGCCTTGTGGTTAGGGGTGGGGTTACAGCCTGGGTAACAATGGATACAGCTTGGGTAACATAGCTTTCCCACTATTGTTTGTTCACCAGGGACTAGGGGGTTTTTGTGAACTTGGGGGCTTTCCATGCTTCCTTATTCTGAAGCCTTTTCTAGGAATCAACCCTGGGGTGGGGAGCTGGGAGATGGAATGGGAACTTGCCCATTACACCAGTTAATTTCTGTCCTTTAATTATCATTCACATGGGCAAAATTTGGTTGCAGTTTTGGCTTAGCCACCAGAGCAAATCATTGAAACCATGGGCAATTATTTATCTGTGTGAGTTTAGTAAAAGCAAGATCCTCCATGGAGGACAAATCTGATATATACAGCACAATCCAGTTGTATGCACCACTCAGCTTTAGCACTCCCAATGTCAGGCACACAACATGCCTTCATTTTTATGACTAAAATGAATCAATTCCCTCAATATATTCTGGAAATATCTCTGGTAGGTATAGTATTTCAGGAAGCAAGTGTAGGATATTAATACAAATATATATCTAAAACAGTTTCACCCAAGAAATCAATCCTCATTGGGGATGGAAATTGTAGAGGGCTTGGTGCAAAATCCTGAGGTCCACTGAGGTCAGTCCCTGAGCCACAGCAAAGTAGGTCTCTTCATTCAGAGGAACAAGTCTCTGTCCACCCAGACATCCTGTAAGAGGACTGCACATGCTCCCATCCAGTGTCATATCCCAGACACAGACTTGTGAACTGACTCCATATTAATCTCCTCTCTACTCATCGTCCCTTTCCTTGTCCTTGTTAGGAATTAGGATTCAGAGCTCTCACCTCTGCACATGTTAATATCATTAATATGCCATTGAACCAACCAGATGCCACTGAGACGTGTCCCCTAAGAACCAAGCTTTTCTTCAAACCCCATCCTGGGAAGAGCAATGGCTGTGCTGAGGATCATTCCAGTTTTGTCGTCTACCTGCTTCAGGGAGCACAAAGAAGATCCCTAGATAAGTGCCCACCTGAATGTAATTCTAGAAAATGGATAAATTATCCAGAGAACTGAAAGGCTCCAAAGCACTGTCAATGAAGACATTGTTAAGGGATACAGATGATGATGGGCTGTGTAGAGAACCCCCATGAAGCAGGTGAGGCCTTGAGAGTGGGTGACAAAAGGAACTGGGAGATTTGTCAGATTCTGCCAGCACAGTAGCATCTATGTGGCTGGCCTGCATCTAGAGGGGAACATCCGGGGGCTCTATGGGTCCCTAGTGACTGGCATTAGTGGGCCCTTCCTTCTTCCTCATCATCCTCACTCCCTGAGCAGAACAGGTAATAGTACAAGGGCAACAGTATAACAGCATCTTCAACAAAATACTTTTATTCATATTAACACAAAATGCTCCAGGGCACTACCCTCACCTCACCCACCCATACACCCTGAAGTTCCCTCCAGGACCAGGTGGTACAGTCCTAGGTGAGCTGGAGCCCATGGAACTTTGGGCTGCAAGATGCAGCAAGGAGCTGCTCTTTTTGCAAGTGGCTCAACCCTCCTTGGGACCTCCCTGGGGGGCTACCTCTCTGTCCCTACTGGCTATGGCACTGCTTCTTCTTCAACCCAGACAGAAACATGTCACCCATTCCCTTTGAGGCTGTGATGATAGACCTGGCCACTGGGCCAGGGGTTGATCCCCAGAAACTCCAAACTGAGGCCCTGGGTAGACTCTCTTTTCAGCAGGGAATGGGTACCCAGCCAGCTGAGACCTCTTCTCTGGGAAGATGGTGGCTGGGCAATGACAGGGCTCTGGGACAGACCCCAGGGCAGCAGCCTGTACTGGGATGGCAGGAGGAAGGTCAGGCTGGGAAGCTCTTCTTCATCTTCACTGGAGCCATGTCCTTGCCTGAATGTCTGCCTAACAGGAGAGGCCCCTTGGGGACGTAAGGAATCCCTAGTCCTCAGGCCAGGGGTGGTGAGGCTGAGGCCCTGGAAAGGAGCAGTTGGTTGGGTAGCCCTCATCCTGGAGAACTCCAGACACCCAGAGAGGAGAGCAGGGCTCATAGGCCTGGGCATGTCATCTTGGACTCTGCTGTGTCCTTGAGGGGCATGGGAAGCCATCTGTGCTGGGAAGGTTTCTGTACCAAACCCTAGTGGTAGGCTATGGCTATTGCTCTCTGCAACTTGACTGGCTACTAACTTAGAAGGACTTGATTCCATCTGGGGTGTATGATGAGTCAGGAATGCCCCCATGCTTCTTTTTTCCTTCAAGGCCAGGAGGCGCTTCTCCACCAGCTACGGGAAGGAAAACCACCATTTACTGGTCCTGCGCCAGCTGTGAAGAGGAGCTGAGAGGCTGGTGTAGAGAATGGCATTTGAACAGAAGGCAGGGAAGGCAGCAGTTCACTTAGTTTTGTGTCAGAGACAGTGCTTGAGGCTCTGCTAGCTGCTCTGCTGGGCATCACTGCAGTTGGCCTCCTACCCTATCTCTCTGGTCCTCTGACCTCCTGCATCTGTCCACACTCCTCCTTATCTCCCCTCAGGAAGCTGTGCACCCCTCAGGGCAGGGGAAGACAATATCAGGTGGCCCTCCTATGCTGAGGTCTACCTGGCTGTTCCTCCCTCCTCTGGTTTCCCTCATTTTTTTTGCTTTTCTTGAGGCCCCCTCTGCCCTGGGTGTTACTCCATCTCCTAGTTCACCTGGTCAAGGGTGAGCCCTTCCTCCTGCTCTAGCTCCTGGGTTAGGGCCAAAGAATCTATGTTTGTTTTTGCAGAAAGCAATTCTTCCAGGAATTGAGGGTGAATCACAGCCTCCACCTGGGAGCAGAAGGAAGAGAGAGAGCATGAGTGTCCTTGGCTGGGTGGGATCTTGAGCCAAGGGAACATAAAGGAGATGCTGAAAGCAATGAGCACCACATCCTGGTGCATACCAGTGGGTTGTTTTATCCCAACCACCAGCTGCACACACACACAAACACATAGTAAGACACACTGCACAGAGACACACAGACACACAGAAATACATATAGACACATGCACAGCCACATTCATCCACACATGTGGTAACAACATACAGGCACAAAGAGATGTAACCCACACACTTACACCCACATATGCACTCACCATTTGCACACGCCCAGACAACCTAATTTGCAGGCCTAGGAGTGCCTTCCTGTGAAATCCTCCAGAACTCAGCATTCCAGTCCTCCTACCTTAGTGATAAAGTCTTCCTGGGAACATAGCTTGTCAATGTAACTGAGGAGTCCTGGATCTGGATAGGTCCCAGCATCGTCCTGGGACTGCTCTGTTTCGCCCTCTTCTAGTTGTGCATCAAGCTCCTCCAGGTCCCTGCAGGGAGGCCCCATCAGCTCATCCATGATGTCCACATACTCCTTCACAGCTTCAGGCAAGATCTCCTTGGGTGACTTGGTCTCCAGTAGCTGCCACTTGGGTGTGAGTGGTGGCAGGCAGACCTTAGTACCATCCTTCCTAGGAGCAACTGCTGAGGCAGGAAGGTGAGAGGACAGTGTGGCAGGAGCTGCAGCAAGCTCTGACAACACAAAGGAGAGGGTGAGACCCCAGGGGACAGGAATTCAGTGGGTCTGAAAACCTGAGGTTTAGGACCCTGAGAGGAGATGCTGCAGGAGGGGGCACATTGGAGACAGTCATGTGGGAGCAAGTCTGGGGCCACTGATATTTGGGTACCATTCCCAAGCAGCCCCCAATCCTTGTGCAGATTGTATGTTGGGTCTGAACATGCTAGAGAGAGAGTGGCCTCTCATGTCCATGTCAATTCCCAGTTCATGTCCAAGGGCAGCTGAGCACCAGCCCCCATGATAGACTGCTTGATTTGAAAGAACAAATGAATGTTTTGAATGAATGTTTGGGAGGTGGGGACAGTGGCCTCCCTGGTCTCTTCATATTTTGCTTTTCTGTAGCTCCTGAGAGAGCATGGGAAGCCTCACCTGGCTGCTGGACAACCTTGGGGGCTGGAGGCCTTTGAGGAGCAGGGCTTTGTGGCACTGGTGGAGGCAGAAACTGGGACCCCCTCATCCACTGCAACTGCTGGAGCTGCATCTCCTCCTCAGCCTCAAACTCCACAAACCTAGGGGGTAGAGGCTTACTGGACCCAGCACCAGGGAGGGGCTAACTACAGAGATAGGGAGGAGGGGGCCTAGGTGGACTCTCTCGCCAGTGGCTGGGTCTAGTCCCAGAGGGAGATGCTCCCTGGGGGCAGAACCACAGATTCAAGGACCCCTTCTTTACCTCCCACGTTCAGGACCTATATCAGGGCTGGCTGACTCAGGCTTCTCCTGTCTCAACCTAGTGCCCCACAGAATGGCTGACAACCAGAAGGTGGGCCAGGGATGTGATTATGGCAGACAACACCAGGGAATCTTGTGGCTGGTGTGCCCTGAGGAGAACCTAGGAGACAAAGTGTTGGAGGGATGGAGGCTGAGCCAAGAGAGCATGTTTCCTCTGAAGGCTGTTGTTGTTTGTATGTTTTAAAACAGGGCCCTACTGAGTAGCAGAGGCAAGGAGATCAGAGCCATGTCCTTAGGTGTCTGAAGCACTGGCTTCCCCTGATCAACCGTGCTGGGATGGCAAGTGACTAACTGACTAACTTCTGGCCACTTTTCCTGAGGAGAGGTGAACCTCAATTTTGTGTTACCACTGCTGGAGGCCCACTGGGTTGTGCTGCTGACTATTCCCACCATGGCCTTTACCATCAAGCAGTGTGTCCAGCCAAGACCAGAAAAGAGCTTCATCAACAAAAGCACAGAGAAATCCAGAACCCCAGGAGGAGGGAGCAGCTTTCTGAAGGAGCTAGGGCATGGGACAGGGCCTGTGTTCATGGGAACCCCTTCTCATAGTTTACGCCAATCAGCCACTATAGCAACCTTACCTCTATCACCCACACTCACCCCACCACTCATCCCCCAGGGCCAGGATCCCTGACTCACTTTTCTGCCATGTCATAGAAGATCATTCGGTCAAAGTTGCTTTTGTGCTGCCATTCCTGCCACAGGCCCTCATCCAGGGTCATGGTGGGCTTCAGCCAGGCAAAGGTTCGAAGCACTGGGCTGTAGGCCAGTGGGGTCAGTCACAGCCTATAAACCCACCCTCCATCCTGAGCTGATCTAGCCCAACACACATCCCTCTGCCCTCCCCCCTGCTGTCATGCCATCTGTCCCTGTCCTCACCTCAATGTGGGATCCTTAGCCTTTAGGATACCCTCCCACCTCCAAATATCAACACTCAGGGGATTGTGTTTTTTGCCCTCTGCATCTTCCCTTTGAGTCCTCATATTCCTGTGTTGAATGTCATATTCAGTATTCAGGCTTATTTCCCCCAAAATTCCCACACTGAAGTTCCAGCCACCAATGTGAGGGTATTTGATGGGGGGACCTATAGGGGTAATGAGTTAGATGTGCCATAAGGGTGGGGACCTAACGATGGAATCAGGGCCCTGAGAGGAAGAGGAGAAGACACTAAGCTGACTGTCTCAGCCATGTGAGGACATAGCAAGAGGCATCCATCTCTATTAGGAAGAGCCCTGACCTGACACCAAATCTGCTGGCACCTTGATCTGGAACCTCCGGCCTACTCACCCGTTATCACTGGGAAATTGGATTTGAGGAGTGCCATCTACTTCCTAATGCTAATATTAATAATTGCTATCATTTCAGGATCATAGCATGTTCCAGACACCCAGCTAAATAGGTCATTTGTTGGCTTAAGTCATCATCTGAGCTACCTGAGAGTGAAGTATATCATTTTCATTTTAGGACTTAAGCCCAACCCTGTGTGCATCCTGACCATGTCTCTGTGCTAACTGGAATGCCCCCAAAAATGTTGGGGGTGTGAACCTCTCATACATCCCCAGGTGCTATCCCCTTGGCCATCAACCCTCAGGTACTATGGTGGAGGGTGAAAGTTCAATAGGAGGAATCTTTGTGTGGCCCCAGACTTGGCATTACTCCAGAAACCCTTTCAGACCTTTAGACTTCTAGAAGTTGTATATCCGCTCAAGTCAACTTCTGAGCTACATGAAAATTATTGGAAAAATAAGGATTGGCTAGACTCATGGGTGAGGGGGACTGACTAAGATAAGCACCTGAATGATGTTGTGAGTAGAGTGATATGAATGTGGCTAAGAAGTCCTCCTCCCAGTGGGTAGCCCATGGTCGTTAGGACCATTCTTCCAGGACCCTAAAGAGGCCTTTCTGGCCTCCAACATTCCTGTATATGTGTGTCCTCCTGGATGATCCTCTGTCCCCTAAGGACACTCACATTAGGAAACAGGAAAATGCTTCAGTGTCAGGACTCTGCAGAAAGTGCCTCTGGGCCAGTGACTTAAAATGCTGCCAACATTGATAGTTTTGGTAGATGCTCTTGGGGTCACAGGAGTCAGGCTGTGAGGAGAGGGGCAGGCTGACCTTTCTGCACTCTACATGGGTTTGTGGCCCAGTGTTCACTGGGAACATGATTGGTGCCAGCTGGACAGCTGGTTGGGGCATTGAATAAGGAAGGCCTATGGTTGAGCCTCCATCAGTGGGTAGGCCTCTACTAATGACTGGGTGACTTCCAAAGACCTTGGCCCCACCAATAACGGCATCATTGCCAATGATGTGGGTACTGCCAATGACTTGAATACTGCTGAAGACTGGGGCAGGCATCACAGTCTCCACTGGAGGAGCTGACAGTGGCAGCAAAGCTTGTCCCTGAGCACCTGTGCAGAAGGCCTCTGGAACACTCCAGTTGAGGGGGGCCTGAGGTAGTACAAAGGTCTGACTTTGGGGGGCCTGCACTGGCTTCGCTTCTGACCTGACTTTGAGAATGACATTGAAAGACTCAGCCCCACTTGGACCATAGGCACCATCTCCTGCCACCAGAGGTATCCTGGGTAGAGTAGACAGCAGCAAAGGGCTTCCAGGAGGGAATACTGCAGTCATGAGTTGTGGTGGCTGCTGCCCTTTGGGTAGCCTGTGTGCTGGGCCAGGGCTGGGTGGGCAAAAGGGCAGAGCTGAGAAAGGAGGCAGGGAGGCACCAGCATTCAGGATCATGTCTGGTCTCAGCACTGAGGATGCTGTGGAAATAAAGGAAAGTGTGAAGGGAGGAGAAACAGCAATCAGGAGGGAGGCTCTCTGCTCCCCATGAGTGACTGGGGGATCAGAGCGAGGGGTTTCAACAGGTGTGAATGCCACATGATCGGGGACATGGTATGGTTTGCAAAGGTCTCTAAGTAAATGTGATGCTCTGTTCCTCCAATTGAGAATTATTCCCCTAGAGAACTTGTCCTAGTCATCAAGACCCCCTAACCTTA
Organism: Galagoides demidoff; assembly: GCA_963574575.1. Classification (NCBI taxonomy): domain Eukaryota; kingdom Metazoa; phylum Chordata; class Mammalia; order Primates; family Galagidae; genus Galagoides; species Galagoides demidoff. Next base: position 23,697 of record CAUYQV010088666.1, read on the forward strand.
TCTGACAAGAAGCAATACCTGAAACTTTAGTGCCTGTTAGAACCCCCAGGGATGCCTGGCTGATAACTTGGCAGCCTCACAGAAATCTCAGAGTGGACTCTGGTCCTAACTTTGCATAATAATAATTAGAGACTATCATATTTCAAATTGTGTGCTATTCTCTTTCTTCTACTGAAGAGGAAAGCAGCCTTTCACAACCTTCCATTCAAAACCAACAACCCTCCACCTCTGTTCCCCTTTCATAGAGTACTGTGGATGGAATCTGAGGCAAATCTTCACCTACAGTAAAGCAAATGGCAGGGATTAGGCCAGGAGCTATGGACAAGGTAAACTCAGGTCTGAAGACCTGCGTTTCCACAAAAGGGCGAATAATTCAGATCAACTCAGAAACCCAAGACCTGTGCTGGCTAAAGATCCCTGGCTGCCTCAGCCTTGTTAATTCAGAGACAGCAACTACCTGGGACTCAAAGAGCAGCCATCTCTAGTAGGGAGGAGAGGTCCCCCCTCCTGAGAGGCCCTGGAATGTAGAGTCACAGTAACCTACATTCCCACTCACTGAAGGGATATGTCACTATAGACTCTGTCATAGCTAAACCACTGAACAGTTTTTTGGCTGAGACCATTTCTCTCTACTGTCTCCAAAGATCTAGGAAACTACAGTCCAAATCTCTCAGAACAATATCATAGGACAAACTCCAGGTACTTGAAGAAATGACACAGGGCTCATACTGTGCCTGGTAACCCTCCCTCTGGCCACAACACAATCCTGCAACTCCCTACAGATACATGTCAAGGTGGCCTGTCTCCTCTGTAGAATTATTTGGTAGTTCCACCCAAATCTTTTCCTTGCATAGTATATTTGCCCCAGGTGTCCTGGTCCCCATCTTAAGAGCTGTCCTCCTCAGCCACATGGGTTGCCATGTGCTTCCTGGTGGGATAATCTAGGTGATGTTCAGTAAGTGTACCCTCCTGTTTACCAGCAGTTGTCCCCAAGGAGAAACTTCAACTGTGAGTCTCAGGGGTACCAGGCAATCTGGGAACTAACTCACCTTTTCCCTATATCCTTACCTTTTTCTGAAGCCATCCCTGCAGACTGGGCACTCACTGACAGTAGTGGTCTGTTAGCCTCTTCAATGGGAAACGATAAGGGCAAGACCCAGATTGTGACCTGGCTCAACAGATGCTCAGGGGTCCAAGTAGAGCAGGACAAAGTTTGAATGTAAACAGCTGTAGAACAGCAGGACTCCTGACATTCCACAGTGGGGGAGGGGTGGCTGGCAAAAGTCCTTGGGTGGAGGGTGACCAATATGCTAGGAAGTTCTCTGGCAGGTAGGCAAGAACCAGGAGCTCCCTTCCAGTTAGAGGGTGGCCAATCATGTATACCTCTTTAGGCAATTTGTAAATTGTTCTGCAGGTTCATAGTATTCTGGTTTTACTTGATGTCTCCCTACTCAAATTCTTCATCAATATGCCTACTTCTGTATCCCTCAAGCCTAAGGTGACCAGACGTCCCGCTTTTGGTGGGACAGTCCTGATTTTCAACAATTTGTCCTGCGTCCCGTGGAGTTTTTAAAAAAGTCCCGATTTTTGGAAAGAATGCATGACAAGCTAGGCAACAGTGGGAGAATGGGAAGGGAATATACAGGTTTTTGGCTGCTGAAAAGGTTTATGTAACTCCATTTGGGAATGAAGAGGTTAATGTAACTTCATTTGGAAATGAAAAGGCTAATGTAAACTCCCTACTCCCCTCCTGGGCAAGGTATCAGAAGGTGACTGGCTCCCTCCCTTGCTTCTAGGCAAGGACAATTA
>CAUYQV010088667.1:0-30668 GCA_963574575.1 Galagoides demidoff
TTTTTTTTTTTTTTTGCAGTTTTTGGCCAGGGCTGGGTTTGAACCCACCACCTCTAGCATATGGGGCTGGCACCCTACTCTTTGAGCCACAGGCACCGCCCTACAATTCATTTTTTACTTTGAAATGCCTTCCAACAAACTTCTAACCAATGGACCCCTGAAAACTTCATTGAGGTGGTAGATTTCTAAATTTCTGTAAGAGTTATCTCCCACCCTCTGAAGCACATCAGCATGCCATTAATGAAATGTATCAATGTGATGGTTCCATGAAATGCATTTGATGTCCAGCTCTCATCAAACTTTATTATAGAGGGCAGGAAAGTTTACATACCCCTGAAGGCAAACTATAAATGAACATTGTTGGCCATTCCGTATGATTACAAACTATTTCTTATCCTCTTTCCTGAATGGAACTGAAAAGACTTCTGTTAGCTCACTGGCCACATACCACGTACCTGAAGAGTAATGGATCTGCTCTAGCAATTAAGTCATATGTGGCACAGTAGCTACAACTGAGGCTTCTGCTTATTTAAGTTTGAAGTGGTCTTCAGTCATTCCCAAGATCCATCCAGGGATGTGATACTGGTTTTGGTTTTGTATACTTGTTTCTGTTTTTGTTTTCTCTGAAACTGCTTACTGGAGAAGATACTATGTTTTATTTACTATACTTGGCTGGGAGGGGAGGAGAGGTCTCAAGGTTTCTACTTGGCCTTCCTTACTATTACCTTTTTTACCCTATTAGCTAAGAACCCAATATGAAGGTTAATGTAACATCCAAGTATATCAGTGCAGTCAGGAACAGAGGAGAGGATCACTAACGTGCATCCAAAACCCCAGAAAATCCATTCTAAGCCAGACTTTAGCCAGGACTTCATTTATTACCTAGTCTGTATGGGTCCCAAATTCTATTACAACTATGATCATGCTTTGGACCAGTAAGTATCAATGTCAATTCAGACTGTGTACCCAGTAGTCCTCAAAATATCTAGATAATTTCCCTTCCCAACTATAAAATCTACCAAGTAAAGAGCCATGGGTCCCTTTGGGGAAATAATTAGGGAAACCATCGCAGTATATATTTTCTGTGATGTTCCTACCTAATTTCTCTTAGAGATATCAAGCTCTATTACCATCTACACAAATCCCTGAAGCTCAAGACCCTTGGATGCCCCTTAGACCCTGCAGGTTGTTACAATCATTGTAGCATCTACTACATTGAAGCTTATCAGTGATACCAGTGAGCCCAGCACTATGACAGCCTATCCTACTCTCAGCCTTGAACCACAGAGATGCCAGTGTTGCTCTCACTGGTGCTTTCCTGATGGCCTCAGTGAATGATGTGTCTTCAGAGCTCTCCCACAGGACATGGCCAACTGGTGTGCTATGTGGCTTTGCAAAGCACAGCCTTTCTCACCTGCCCACTTTCCTCAGCTTTTTTATTCCTTCTGCCATCTGCCAGGATACCAAAAGCATCTCTGGTTCACTCAACATTGGCCATCACTTTCTTCAAGCCTCTAAAAACCACTCTATTCTCCCAGGTTCTTGCCAGTGTATTAAACTCTGTGCCCCCCTACCACCAAAATTGTCCACAAGTCAATACATTCTTTCTTATCCAGACTTATATTCCAATCTACTTGTTGAATCACCCTCAAAATATAATTCCGGTATACTACCTTGCTTCTTCCAATAAGTGCTAGCTAATTCTTTTTTTTTTTTTTTGAGACAGAGTTTCACTATGTCGCCCTCAGTAGAGTGCTGTGTCTTCACAGCTCACAGCAACCTCAAACTCTTGGGCTCAAGCGATTCTTTTGCCTCAGCCTCCCAAGTAGCTAGGATTACAACTGCCTGCCACAATGCCCAGATATTTTTCTGTTGCAGTTGTCATTTTTGGTTAGCTGGTCCAGGCTGGGTTCAAACCTGCCAACTTCATTGTATGTGGCTAGTGCCGTAACCACTGTGCTACAGGTGGTAAGCCAGTGCTAGCTAATTCCCTTAGTTCCTTCAGTGTATAACATTTTTTTCTCTTTTACCAAGTGCAGCACTTCCTGGCAAGGTTGTACTGATATTTAACCCTAAGTTATTAGCCTAGCAGCTAGAAGAGGTAGAGCCCCTGAGAGGGCCACCTGTTGTCTTATGAGAGAAAGGACTCTGCAATGTTTATCAATACAGAAGTGCCAACTCTTCCTAAAGAAGAGTAGGTCACTTATGCAAATTCTGAGGGTTCAGAAGGGTCTTCAGAGCCAACATCTTCAGAAGCATTCATCTACTGTCTCTCTCCCATATATCAGGGTCCCAGGTGTTCCAGCCAGGACCTGACTTTAGCATAATAGACCTGCCTCAACTGATTATTTAACTGTTTTTGGAGCTCTGTCCTTTTAACTATCATATTATCTGTCTTCTGCTTATCTGTGTCCTCTTTTCGTTGTAATATACTTGGACTTCAACTAAGTAATGATCCTCTGATTCTCATTATCCCTCTGCAGAGCATTCATTCAACCAACTTCTCTGCCTTTGTATGTACTGTTCCTCTCATAGCTTCCAAATGATTGAATCATTGCAACAGCAAAGGCAATCCTATCCAGGAACTTTTCTCAGGTCACCTCCAGTGAAATCTTCAGCAACAGCACCACCACTAGTGTCCCTATGTGCCAGGGACTATCCATCCTCCACATACCACTCCAGAGGTAATGATCTTGCCTACCAGGCGATGGGCGAACTATACCCAAAATTGCATCTTATTGTCGGTTTTCTTGGACCATGTGCATTGATTGGGTCATCTAACAAGCAGATGCAAAGATGAAATTAGATACTAAAGATATTTATGGTACAGGCAGGGTAAATTCCTGTGAAGGAAAATGGGGAGGGAATTAGAGAAGGCAGAGAGAGCTATAAGAACATGATGCAGGTCTGATCCCTGTGTAAGAGAGAGGAAAAGAAGGAAGGTTAGTTGGAAGTCTTAGACATATGCTGTGGTTTGAATGTCCTCTCCAAAATTCATGTTGAAATTTAAGAGGTCTGTCCTCATGAATAGATTAATGCTGTTATCTCAGGAATAGGTTCAGTATCTTGGGAGTGGAGTCCTGATAAAAGGATAAGTTTGGCTCCCAAGTTTTGGCTTCCTTTCTCTGTCTTGCCATGCTTACTCACCTACCACATTATGAAGTGACACAAAGGCCCTTACCAGATGCCAGTGCCATGTCCTTAGAATCCCCAGCTTCTAGAACTATGAGGCACATTAACTTATTTTCTTTATAAATTACCCAGTTTGTGGTTTTCTATTATGGCAGCAGAAAATGGATTGAGACAACTGCCATGCAGTTCTAAGAAAATTTCAGCAAGGCCAGTGGGAAGCCTTTAAGCTAAAGGAGACTGAAAGGAGACCTACATTTCTCAAAAATAGGCCTATGTTGGTATCCATGCTTCAATCACATACTGGTTAAGAATGGTCTATGGGAAGTGTGGCCCTAATGCAAATGCAGTGGATTCAGAGTGCCTCAGCTAGGGTTTCCAAGCTGTAGTAGGAGATATGAAAGTCACGTTTTCATGGCCACTGCAGCACCTTCCATAATTATTTTGAGAATTAGTAAAATATGCAAAATGTTTAGCTATATTTAGCAAGCACTTAACACGTGTATTTTGTTATTTGCTGGTGCTATTATTAATGGTAGGTGGTTCTTCTCTGTTCCACGGAGAAGATGTTATCTCATTGTCTAATCATTTAGAAGCTACCTCCTTAACATCTTGATATCTTCATGGTCAAGTTCCTTAGAAGCAGATTCCTTCTATGCTGTTCACTAAGAGTTTCAACTTCTGCCTTATGAGACAGGGTGTTTGTTTCGTTTTGTTTTTTTTAAGCGATTGCCACTGTTCTTCTAGAAAGATTCCATACCCACTTCCAAATCCATTCAAAGATGTGAATTTGCTGTTTATAGGTACAAATTTAGATTAATTTAACAAAAGCCAATATGTTATATACTTAGATTTATACTTCTGTATGGGGTCATTCTTTGACAACATATGGAAGTACATTAAAAAGTATACAAAAATTTGGCTAAGGCGCCAGCCACGTACACCTAAGGTGGCGGGTTTGAATCCCTAGCTCGGGCTCACCAAGCAACAATGATGGTTGCAACCAAAAAAATGGCCAGGCGTTGTGGGGGGCGCCTGTGGTCCCAGCTACTTGGGAGGTCGAGGCAGGAGACTCGCTTGAGCCCAGGAGTTGGAGGTTGCTCTGAGCTGTGATGCTATGGCACTCTACCTAGGGGGATAGCTTGAGGCTCCGTCTCAAAAAAAAAAAAAAAAGTATACAAAAATTAAATAAATGCTGACATCATTCTTATGATAATGACAATGAAGTTGGTAGTTTAAAAAGTTGCATTCAGCTACAGAATGCAAGGAGAAAAGCCAGGGATGACATTTGGAATTTACTGATGCAAGCAGGTGTGAGATCATGAAGAGCTGGACTAGGGTGATGGCATTTGGAAGAGAAAGGTAAGATATATTTAAAAGGGAAAATTATCAGAAATTAGTAATTAATTTGCTCTAATGAATAAGAGAAGGAAATGAAGCTAAGAGAAATCAAAAGTTCCCAAATCATAAGAAAAAAGGTGATTCAGTTGAGAGTAGAATGAACATCTGACTTTTTTTAACCTGCCTATCAGATCCTTTTCCCTCTTTTTTTCTTTCTTCTTCTTTTTTTTTTAATTATTAAACCTTAGCTGTGTACATTAATGCAATCACGGGGTACAGTGTGGTGTTTTCATACACATTTTGAAATACTCTCATCAAACTGGTCAATGTAGCCTTCATGTCATTTTCTCAATTATTGAGTTAAGACATTCATACTCTGATTTTAGAAAGATTCACTTGTACCCTTGTAGGATAAACTATAGAAGTGATCCCTCCAATCACCCTCCCTCCACCCAACCACCCTTCTCCCCTCCCCTCTCCCTCCCCTTTCTGCATATTCTAAGGCTATAATTAGGTTATAACATTCCTATGAAAGCTATAAATTAGTTTCAAAATAGGGCTGTGTACATTGGATACTTTTTCTTCCCCTTTTCCCTCTTTTACTAACAGTAGCCCTCTCCCCACTCTACTCCATATATAATTTTTCTTCAGCTGCCAATTCTAGTACCAAACTTCCTGGTCACAGGGTGAGCTTGAGACACATACCTTGCCAATCGTACATTCCCATTCTTCCCCCTACAATGGTTGTCCCAGTAATGGGCACATTACAAGTCATTTCAACCAGAAACCTTCCCTTAGATTTTATTTACAGCTATACACTGCATAACAATGTTTCAGGCAACAATGGACTACATATACAATGATTGCCCAAAATTAAAGTTATAATGGAGCTGAAAAATTACTATCACATAGTGACATCATGGATGTCATAACATCATAGTGCAATGTACATGGCGCCTGTGGCTCAGTGAGTAGAGTGCCAGCCCCATATACCAAGAGTGGTGGGTTCAAACTTGGCCCTGGCCAAACTGCAATGACAACAACAAAAAGTAAATAAATAAAAGTCTTAAAAAATAATAACAAAAACATCATAGCACAATGTAGTACTCACAGACTGTGGTGATGGTAGTTTTTTTTTTTTTAAGCCTGCTGTGCTGCCAGTCTATAAAATTGCAGTCCCAGGGTGGTGCCTGTGGCTCAAGGAGTAGGGGGCCAGCCCCATATGCCAAGGGTGGCAGGTTCAAACCCAGCCCTGGCCAAGAAGCTGCAAAAAATAATACAGTAAAAAAATTATTATAAATAAATTCAAGAAGAATAATTTTTTTAAAAAATTGTGGTCCCCTACATTCTGGTAAGTATGGTCCCTCAAAAATGCTAGTATCTTAATCTCCAGGGCTTGTGAATGTTATCTCACATGGCAAAAGGGAACTTGCAGATATGATTCAGTAAAACATCTTAAAATGGGAAGATTCTTTGGTATTATACAGTAGGCCCAGTGTCCTTAGAAGAGAAAGAGATAGGCAGGAGAGTTAGAGAAGGAGCTGTGACAATGGAAAAAAATCAAAGAGATACAATGTGAAAAAGATTCCAACTGGCCATTGCTGCCACAAGCCAAAGAATACAGGCGGCTTCTAGAAGCTGGAAAAAGCAAGGAACGGATTCTTCCCTGGAGCCTCCAGAAGGAATACAGCCCTGCTGGCACCTTGATTTTATCCCACATAAGATTCATTTTGGGGTCTTTTAAACCCCAGAATTGTAAGATAAATTTGTGTTATTTTGTGGTAATTTGTTACAGCAGCAATAGGAAACAAATATGACTAAAGAAGAATCCACTCCAAGCTCACTTAGACCATTGGTAAAAATCAATTTCCTTGAGACTAAGACAGAAGGCACTGGATTTTTGTCGGCTGTTGGCTAGAGGCCACCCTCACTCAGCACCTAGAGAGTCCCATAACCTGATAAAGAGCTTCTACAAAAGACCTACAGCCAACATCATACTTGATGTTGAAAAACTGAATGCTTTTCCCCTAAGATTGGATGTCTGCTTTCAGCACTCCTATTCAACATCATGCTGGGAATCCTGGCCAGCACAATGAGGAAAGAAAAAGAAATTTAAGCATAGAGATTGGCAAGTAATAAATAGTCTCTGCTCACAGATAACAGTCTTGCCTCCGTGAAAAATACCAAAGAATCTACAAAAAAAAATCTCCTAGAACTAATATTTAAGTTTAGCAAGGTCACACAATACAAAGGCAATAGAAAAATCAATTATGTGTTTTTATACTAACAATGAAAACTAGAAATTGAAATTATAAAAACTATATAAACCATTTGCAAGATCTATATACAAAAATTACAAAACAAAACACCAACAAAGGAAATTAGAAATGACCTAAATAAATGAAGAGATAAATCATGTTTATGGATTATTAAAGTTAGTGTTAAGATGACAGCTTTCCCCAAACTAATCTAAAGATTTAATGCAATTCCAATTAAAATTCCAATAGGATTTCTTGTCCAAATCAACAAACTAATTCTAAAATTTATATGGAAAGACAAAGGAACTAGAATACCCAAAACCATTTTGAAAAAGAACAAAGATGGAGGAATCACACAACCTGATTTTAAGATTAACTAAAAAGCTACATTAATGAAGACAATACTGTAATATGAGTAAAAGAAAAAAAGACATAGAATAGAAGAGTGAGTCCAGAATAGATCCACAAAAAATTGCTAATTGATTTTTCTAACAGCTTTATTGAGGAATAATTGATATGCAGAAAATAGCACATATTTAATGAATACAATTTGATGAGTTTGGACATACATAAATGTTTGTGATAACAGCCAACTGATTTACAAGAAAGGTGTAGAAGCAATTTAGTGAAGAAAGTCTTTTCAACAAAGGGTATTAGAACAATTGGATATCCATATACAAAACAATATAAATTCATACATTATACCTTATGCAGAAATTAATTAAAATTGATCAGAGACCTAAGTGTAAACAATAAAACTATAAACTTATTTTCCTATCAAGCATAGGGCAAAGTCTTTTGTGATCTTGGCTTACAAAAGACTTGATCTTGGTTTGAACTCTTGGTAAAGAGTTCTTATATATGATACCAAGAACATAACCAGCAAAAGATAAATTAATCAATTATACTTCATCAAATTAAAAATTTTGTTCTGCAAAGACATTGTCAAGAAAGGACAAACTATAGATTGAAGGAAAATTTTTGCAAAACCATAACTGAAAATACCTAGAATATACAAAGACAGTCAAAACTCAATGATAAGAAACAAGGGCCAGGTGTGATGGCTCAAGCCTGTAATCCTAGCACTCTGGGAGACTGAGGCAAGTGGATTGCCTGAACTTACGGGTTTGAGATCAGCCTAAGCAAGAGTGAAACTCCCATCTCTAAAAATAGATGGGCGTTGTGGCTGTAGTCCCAGCTACTTGGGAGGCTGAGGCAAGAGAATCGCTTCAGCCCAAGAGTTAGAGGTTGTGAGAGCTATGACACCACAGCACTCTACTGAGAACAACAAAGTGAGACTCTGTCTCAAAAAATAAAAAATGATAAGAAGACAAGGAAACTCAATTTTTAAAAATGGACAAAAGATTTAAACAGACAGTTCATAAAAAATGTCAACTAAGCACAGGAAAAGAAGTTCAACATTATTAATCACTATAAAAATCCAACTTTAAAGGATACAAAACTACACCCAGATAGGGGAAATAAGTTCTAGTGTTCTGTACCACTATAGGATGACTATGGTTAACAATATATTAAATAGTTTCAAATAGCTGGAAGGAGGATGTAGAATATTCCCAACACAAAGAAATGACAAATGTTTGAGATGATGGATATGCTAATTACCCATATCTGATCAATATACAATATATTTATCAAAACATATACAATTATTAAAAATACAGATTTATTAAAAACTCCTGAGATGCCAGTCCTTACTTGAATTACATATGGCTCAAAACAAAACAAAAAAGTGATAATACCAAGTGCTGGAGAGGATGTGAAGCAACTGGAACACTCATTTATTGCTGACAGGAATGCAACATGACACACCCACTTTGGGAAACACTTTGTAAATTCCTGATAAATTCAAGCATATACTTACCATACCAACATCACTCACCCTTACCAGGTAAAATAAAAAATTATCTCACAAAAACCTGTGTGTAAATGTTTCAACTACATTCATAATTGCCAAAAACAGGAAACAATCCTAATGTCCCTCAGCTAGTGAATGGATAAACTATGGCTCACTCATACAATGGAATACTACCTCCCATTAAAATGAAATAAACTACTGATAACAGGCCACATAGATGAATCTCAAATATATTATTACAGATGAAAGATGCCAAAATCAAAAGGCTATATGCTATCGTATTATATCACCTTCTATAAGAGACAAAACAATATGAACAGAAAATGGTTTAGTGGTTGCCAAGAGTTGTTGATGGGGGAGGGACAGTTGGGTGCAAAAATAAAAAAAAGAATTTGGGAGGTAATGTAACTATTGTATACTTTTATTTTAGTTGTGGTTTTGTCAAAGCTCAGAACCAAACACCAAAACAGTGAATTTTATTGCATGTAAATTTTTTTTTTTTTTTGAGACGGAGCCTCAAGCTATCCCGCTGGGTAGAATGCCATGGCATCACAGCTCATAGCAACCTCCAACTCCTGGGCTCAAGCAAGTCTCCTGCCTCAGCCTCCCAAGTAGCTGGGACCACAGGCGCCCGCCACAATGCCCAGCCACTTTTTGGTTGCAGCCCTCATTGTTGTTTGGCGGGCCCGGGCTGGGGATTCGAACCTGCCACCTTAGGTGTACGTGGCTGGCGCCTTAGCCGATTGAGCCACAGGCGCCGAGCCTGCATGTAAATTTTTAAAGGCAAATTTAAAAAGTAAAAGAGGCAAATTTTCCAGGTAGAAGAATTCCAAATAATTAATTTAAGTAGATACTCCATCCTTAAGGAGGTGGCCTCTACTCCTTAAGTTTGAGCTTTGTATAGTGACTTCTTTCAATAGAGTCCAGTACAAGGGTTTGGGGAAGCAAAGCAAGATGGCAGACCAGAAGATCCATTCAGCTGAGCTCTCCTAGAATGACTGGAGAAAAAGAGAAAACCCAGCCATACCTGGCATGAGGACCTTACCCAGAGTCATACCTCAGGGAGCAAAGCAAGGAAGTGGTGAGCTAGATATAGCATAGACTCTAGAGTGGTGGAAATCTGATCAATTAGGCAATTAGATCCCAGCTGATCCCAGCTGATTGAGACAGCTGGGATCAGCTGACCCTCACAGAGACCCTGGACAGGAGGAAGTCTTTCTGGAGTTTTCAGTTGTTAGGGGAAGCTGTGCATTGAGTGGCAAGCTTGGAAAGGTGGGTGGACTCAAACAAATCAGATCTGAATGCTGGTTAGGATAGATCTTCCATAAGTTTGGTGGCTGGTGAGGCAGCCATACTGAGAAGGTCTCGGTGGCTAGGGGGCTGCCATTGTGGGAAGGTGATGAGAAGGTCTTAGCATGGGCCTACAGCACAGCCATGATCCATCTGCCAGGATCAGAATTCCACACTTGGGAATTTCAGGCTGAGGTACGCCGGTACCCCATGGGAACTGGAGTCAGGGGGACTGTGAGACCTGCCCCTGAAGGATTCTTGTGAGCTTTAAGATCCCAACCCAGAAGGGGCTGAATGCTGAGGAAACAATCCGGTGATTATCTAAGGCAACTAAGTTAGGAAAAGAACCATACAGGTTGATGGCTATGCTCTTCTTCTCCTAATAAAAACCACAGCACCACCTGGTGTCCCAGTGACACATTGCAATATATTGCCATCAAGAGCAAGGACTTCTGTTTTTTTGGCCATGAGGAAGAGTTTGACTTTGCTCAGGCTGAGGCACTTTAAGACCTAACCTCTGAGGCAGGGTAATTTGAAGCAAAGGAGGCAGTGAGAAGGAAAAGAAAGGACAAGGAGGTGAACAAGTAGAAAGAACACATGAGGAGGAACCAATAGAAAAATTGGGGCAACATGAAAAACCAAAACAAAGCAACTCTACCAAGGGACCATGAAGCAGCTTAGAAGACTCCACCATAAAGAAATAATGGGCTTGACATAAAGAAAATTTAAAATATGGATGATAAAGACAATAAAAGGAATGCATGAGAAAATGGAAAGACAGAACCAAAAGTTGGATGAGAGATATGTAGAATATAGAAAGGATATGGCAGAGCTTAAGGAAATGAAGGAGACAATCAGGTAATGTAAAGATGCAATAGATAAAAAGTATCAAAAATGGATTATACCATGGAGAAGAAAGAACCTTAGAGCTAGTGGATAAAAGTTATTGAGTTAACTCAGGTAGTTAAAGAGACAGTAAAGAACAGAGAGAAAGCACTTAGAGAACTCTGAGACTCCATGAAGCATTCAAACATATGAGGGATACCTGAAGGGGAAGAAGATTGTCCCAAAAGAATGGAAGCCCTACTGGAGACTATCATAAATGAAAAATTCCCAAGTTTTACTAAAGACCCCAGTATACTCCTTTCAAACAGATATCGAACCCTGGGTCATCTCAACTCAAAACAGAGGCTCTCCAAAACACATTGTAATGAAACTGTCTAAAGTCAACATGAAAGAAAAAATTCTGCAGGTAACAAGGAGTAAGCACCAACTGCCCTACAGAGGCAGAGCCATTAAAATGACAGTAGCCTTTTCAACTGAAACTGTCCAAGCCAGAAGAGTATGATCATCCACTTTCAACATTCTTTTTTTTTTTTTTTTGAGACAGAGCCTCAAGCTGTCGCCGTGGGTAGAGTGCTGTGGCATCACAGCTCACAGCAACCTCCAACTTCTGGGCTCAAGTGATTCTCCTGCCTCCACCTCCCAAGTAGCTGGGACTATAGGCACCTACCACAATGCCTGGCTATTTTTTGGTTGCAGCCATCATTGTTATTTGGCTGGCCTGGCTGGATTTGAACCTGCCAGCTCAGGAGGTGTATGTGACTGGCACCTTAGCCGCTTGAGACACAGTCATCAAGTCCACTTTCAACATTCTTAAACAAAGCAATTTTCAGCCCAGAATTCTGCCTCCTGCTAAAGTAAGTCTCAAAATTGATGGAGAAATCAAATTTTTTGCAGATATACAAGCACTGAGGAAATTCACCACAATAAGACCAGCTCTACAGGAAATACTTAGACCTAATCTCAATAGTGAACACTACACTGGTCTACCACTGAAGTAAACACCTAGAAGCTAAAGGCAGAGCTTAGCCTCCACAATGGCACAAAGGATAAAACTATATAATGAACTATCTCATAATAAGATGAATAGAATTCTACCACAATTCTACTCTCAATAAATGTCTTTTTTTGTTTGTTCGTTTTTGCTTTTTTGAGACAGGGTCTCACTTTATTGCCCTCAGTAGCGTGTCATGATGTCACAGCTCACAGCAACCTCAGCTCCTGGACTTAGGTGATTCTCTTGCCTCAGCCTCCCAAGTAGCTGGGACTACAGGCGCCCACCACAATGCCTGGCTATTTTTTGTTGCAGTTTGGCTGGGACCAGGTTCAAACCCGCCAGCCTCAGTATATGGGACCAGCGCCCTATCCACTGAGCCACAGGCACCACCTAAAAAATGTCAGTGGATTGAATTCCCCACTGAAGAGGCACAGGGTGGTTGATTGGATAAAAAAACACCAGCCATCCATATGCTGTCTCCAGGAGACACACCTAGGCCTGAAGGACAAATCAAGACTCAGGGTTAAGGGATAGAAAACAGTGTTTTAAGGAAATGGAAATCAGAAGAAAGGCGGGGTTGCAATCTTAGTCTCAGACACAAGTGGATTCAAAGCAACTTTATTTAAGAATGATAAAGATGGATACTTTATCAAGTATTCATCTGGTCAAAGGACCAATAGAACAAGAAAACATCTCAATTTTAAACATTTATGCATGTAACTTAAATGCTCCCAGATCTATGAAACAGACCTTGAGGGGTCTGAGCAATATGGTATCCCATAACAACTCAATAGCACAGACTTCAACACCCCTCTGACAGAACTGGAAAGATCCACTAAACAGAAACTAAACAATCATACAAAGGACTTAAACGTGACCCTAAAACAAATGGAATTAATAGACATATAAAGAACACACTATCCCAAAGCAAAAGAATGTACTTTTTTCTTATCAGCTCATGGCACATACTCCAAAATAGATCACATCCTAGGATACAAATCAAACCTCAGCAAAATTAAAGGAATAAAAATTATATCATGTCTCGTCTCAGACCACTAAACTATAAAGGTGAAGCTCAACTTCAACAAAAATGTTCACCCTCACACAAAGTCTTGGAAACTAAACAACCTTATGCTGAATGATAGTTGGGTTCAGGAAGAGATAAAAGCGTAAATTGTTAATTTCCTCAAACATAACGACAATGAAGACACAAGTTATCAAAACCTCTGGGATACAGCAAAAGCAATCCTGAGAGAAAAAATTATTGCACTAGATGCCTAGTGCAAAAAACAGAAAATGAGTGCACCAGTACACCCACAAACCATCTTTTGGAATTGGAAAAAAAAGAACAATCTAACCCTAAATCCAGCAGCAGAAAAACAGCCAAAATTAAATCAGAGATTAATGAAATTGAAAACAAAAAAATCATTTAGAAAATTAATGAAACAAAAAGTTGGTTTTTTGAAAAAGTAAATAAAATAGATATACCTTTGGCCACACTAACTAGAAATAGAAAAGTAAAATCCCTAGTAACCTCAATAAGAAATGATAAAGGGGAAATAACAACAGATGCCTCAGAGACACAAAAGTTTATCTCTGAATACTACAAGAAAATATATGCCCAGAAATTTGACAATGTGAAGGAAACGGATCAATACTTGGAATCACACCCTCTCCCTAGACTTAATCCAAAATAAATAGATCTCCTGAACAGACCAATTTCAAACACTGAGATCAAAGGAACAATAAAAAAATCTCCCAACAAAAAAATGCTCTGGTCCAGGTGGCTTCACACCAGAATTCTATCAAACCTTCAAAGAAGAGCTTATTCCCATAGTGCAGAAATTATTCCAAAACATTGAGGAGGGAATCTTCCCCAACATGTTCTACGAAGCAAACATCATCCTGATACCAAAACCAGGAAAAGACCCAAGTAAAAAGGAGAACAATTTCACTAGTGAATAGAGGTGCAAAAATTCTCAATAAAATCATAGCCAATAGATTACCTTATCATTAAAAAAGTCATACATCACAATCAAGTAGATTTCATCTCAGGGATGCAAGGCTGCTTTAACATACTCAAGTTCATGGTAAATGTAATTTACCATATCAACAGAAGCAAAAACAAAGACCATATGATCCTCTCAATAGATGCAGAAAAAGCATTTGATAAAATTGAACATCTTTTTCTAATTAGAACTCTGAAGAAAATAGGCATTGGCAGCACATTTGTTAAACTGATTGAAGCCATCCATGACAAACCCACAGCTAATATTATACTGACTGGAGTAAAACTAAAAGCTTTCCACTCAGAACTGGAACAAGATAAGGTTGTCCTCCATCACCACTACTATTCAACATAGTGCTGGAAGTTCTAGGCAATACAATCAGGCAAGAGAAGAAAATAAAGGGCATCCAAATGGGAGCAGAGGAGGTCAAACTCTCACTCTTTGCTGATCAGATGATCTTATAATTAGAAAAGCCCAAAGATTCAACCATAACACTCCTCGAAGTGATCAAAAAAATGCAGCAGTGTCTCAGGATATAAAATCAATGTCCACAAATCAGTAGCCTTTGTATATGCCAATAATAGCGAAGATGAGAAGCTAATCAAGGGCACAATTCCCTTCTCAGTAGCTTCAAAGAAAATGAAATACCTAGGAATATACCTAACAAAAGAGGTAAAGTACCTCTGTAAGGAAAACTACAAAACCCAAAGTAAAGAAATAGCAGAAGATATTAACAAATGGAAGAACATACCATGCTCCTGGCTGGGAAGAATCAACATTGTTAAAATGTCTATACTTCCCAAAGCAATCTAAGATTCAGTGCAATCCCCATTAAAATACCAACATCATACTTTCAAGATTTGGAAAAAATCATTCTTCATTTTGTATGGAACCAGAAAAAAAAACATATAGCCAAAGCAATTCTTAGTAATAAAAACAAGGCTGGGGACATTAGCCTACCAGACTTTAGGCTGCATTACAAGGCCATACTGATCAATATAGCATGGTATTGGCACAAAAATAGAGACAATGACATTCGGAACCAAACAAAAAATGATGAGATGAAACTAACATCT
This sequence comes from Galagoides demidoff, assembly GCA_963574575.1. Lineage (NCBI taxonomy): Eukaryota > Metazoa > Chordata > Mammalia > Primates > Galagidae > Galagoides > Galagoides demidoff. Next base: position 14,820 of record CAUYQV010088667.1, read on the forward strand.
TACAGCCACCTGATCTTTGATAAACCAAAAAAGAGAATTCACTGGGGAAAAGTATCCCTATTCAATAAATGATGCTAGGAGAACTGGATAACCACATGCAAAAGACTAAAACTGGACCCACACTTCTCACCACTTACAAAAATTGATTTAGGATGGAGATAAGATTTAAATCTAAGGAATAAAAAATAAAAATCCTCAAAAAAAGTGTGGGGAAAACACTTGAAGAAATCAGCCTAAGGAAAAATTTTATGAAGAAGATTTCCATGGGAATTGCAACAACAACGAAAATAAACAAATGGGATTTAAACTGAATAGCTTCTGTACAGCTAAGGAGACAATAACAAAGCAAACAGACAACCCTCAGAACGAGAAAAGATATTTGCATATTATGAATCAGACAAAAACTTGATAACTAGGATCTACAGAGAACTCAAATTAATCAACAAAAAAAATCCAACAATCCCATCTATCACTGGGCAAAAGAATGAACAGAACCTTCTCTAAAGAAGACAGACTAATGGCTAACAAACATGAAAAACTGATCATCCCTAATCATCAGAGATATGCAAATCAAAACCACCCTGAGATATTACCTAACCCCAGTGAGAATGGCCCACATCACAAAGACTCAAAGTTGCAGACACTGGCATGCATGTGGAAAGAAGGCAACACTTCTATACTGCTGATGGGACTGCAAACTAATACAACCTTTTTGGAAGGAAGTATGGAGAATCTTCAAAGGATTTAAATTAGACTTCCCATTTGATCCTGTAATCCCATTACTGGGCATTTACCCAGAAGAAAAAAATCCTTTTATCATAAGCACACTTGCACTAGACTGTTTATCGCAGCTCAATTTACAATCACCAAAGCATGGAAACAACCTAAATGCCCACCAACCCAGGAATGGATTAACAAGCTATGGTATATCTATACCATGGAATACTATTCAGCCATTCAAAGAGATGGAGACTTTTGTATTACATCCTTTGTAATAAATCTTTTGTATTAACGTGGATGGAGGTGGAACACATTCTTTTTAGTAAAGCATCATAAGAATAGAGAAGCAAGAATCCAATGTATTCAATTCTAATATGAAAGCAGTAGATGAGCTAATAGAAAGGAAAGAAGGAGAATGAGCAAGTGGGGAGAGGGGAGAAGGGAGGGTCACAGTGTATGGTACACCTTTTGGGGATGGGACACAATTATAAGAGGGACTTTATCTAACAAATGCAATCAGTGTAAACTAATTCTTTGTTCCTTTGATGAATCCCAAAGAACAACAACAACAAAAAGAGTTCAGTATGTAAAAGAAAGAGAGGAAAGAGAGAAACAATATTTTACAGTGGAGAAAGCTAGCAAGCACTACTCAGCCAGGCAATGAAGGTAAACATCAACAGTGATAATTCATGTTGGTAATATGTACCCTTGATATGATGTAAAAATAGTACTTAAACTCCAAAATTTCTTAACTCCAGCTAATCATGAGAAAAATATCAAACAAATCTCAAGAGAGACATTTTACAAAATATCTTACCAGTAGTCCTGAAAACTGCCAAGATCATCAAAAACAAAATCTGAGGAATTGTCACAGCCAAAAGGAGCCTAGAGGAATGACAACTAAATGTAATGTAGCATCCTGGATAGAGTCCTAGAACAGAAAAAGGACATTAAGAAGACATAGGAAATCTAAGTAAAGTGTGGACTTCAGGTAATAATGAGGTACTAATATTGGTACATTAATTGCAACAAACTATACTAATGTAAATTGTTAATAATATGAAAAATTAGGGTGTGGGGCTTATGGGAACTCTCTGTACTATGCTTGCAATTTTTCTGTAAATCTAAACATTTTTTTTTTAATGGGACAGGGATTAAGCAGTAGTTGGTATGGGACAATGAGTCACTGGAAAAGTTCCTTAGGATAAGAAGGACTTGAACCTGTTTTAGGCTGAAGGAAAAAAGTTGATAAGAAAGAGGAAAGGTTAGGGTTCAGGACGATAACAGATGAAGCGAAAGAAATAGGATCAAAGGCACAGTTGGAGGAGTTGACAGTCTGTATAAGGAGGATTTCGCGTTCTCTGGGACTTTAGGAAAGGAGAAGATAGATATAGATAAGGTCTTTACTTGTTAGGATAAAGATTTCCAAATGGAAAACCCTGAACTCTTTATGAAAGCTTTGATTCCTTGATTTTTACCATAGCAGTCTCATTTTCAGGATTTTCAAATGCCAATTCTAATAACAAAGAAGCCCAGGGTTTGCATTTATTTGACAGAACTGGTATTAAGGGATTGTTGCAGTGAAGATACAAGCTTTGATTAGATGTCAACACCATTATAGCTGTGCACCACACCGGGAAATTCCAATTAGTACCAGATCTTAATGTGTACAGTTTGGTGGCCCTATTTTAGCCCTGAATAGAAAGCTATTAAGATTCCATTCTCTGTAAGCAGTGGAAACCCACAGACTGCCTGAAACATAGAAAGGGTTGTTAGGAAAAGAAGAAGTGATATTCAGGGAAGAGCAAGGACCCACCCAGCTCTGGGTTCAGAATGGAGGCTGGGTCCTCTCTTCAGGGCACATGCTCACTAATTTAAATCTAGCAATCCCCAGGCTCTGTGTTGTGCTGAGTTTCAAGTTATGAGAATGACTACAATTGCACTAATTTTAGTTGTGTGTCTGCCTCTAGATCAACTGGCAGCAATCAAGGGGTGAGTGACCTAAATCTGAGGCCACTGGGGTTTTGTCCCTGTGCACTGAAGCCATCCACAGTGAAGGGGAATTTTATGCCAGGCAATTGTCCCAAGAGATAGGCATTGTGAGCAAAAAGGTTGCATACACATGCTCATTTTGTTCTTTATCTAAAAGATATTAATTGTGAATACTCAGAATGGTCCTTAAAATGCTACTATCCAGCTCAGAAAGCTACAGAGGCTCCCTATTACCTACCATATTAAAATGCCTAAGAATTTAGAGTTTCTTATCAAATTGTTCCTTTCTGCCTTTCCCTACTCTTTCTTTTTTAAAAAGTTTCAGACAGTCTCACTCTGTTGTCCATGCTAGAGTGCCGTGGCATTAACATTGCTCACTGCAACTCAAATTTCTTGACTCAAGGAATCCTCCTGCTTCAGCCTCCCAAGTGGCTGGGTCTCACTATGTTGCTCAGGCTGATCTCAAACTTCTGACCTCAAGAAATCCTCCTGCCTCAGCCTCCCAAATTGCTGGGATTATAGGCATGAGCCACTGTGCCTGGATCCCATCTCCTTTTTAATTAAACATTAGTTGAACATGCAATGTTCTCTACTTTGTAGACATTCTCTATTTTCTAGACACTGGATGTGGTGACTGTATTTGTTAATCTTATTGATAAGAACTTATGGGTATAATGGAACCAAATATCTGAACTTAGACATCCCAGAATATTTGTGGTATATGTTTGTGTAAATAAAGAATATGCAAAAAAAAATGTTGAAAACATACCTGCCTTGTGAAGACAGTTCAGGGAAGTGTACTCTCTAGCAAACTTTGACCTTATGTAGTCAGGGTCCCAGCTGCTTCCAGATCTGTTTCATTCACTCCCATCTTGCTTTTTGCTATTCCTTTGACCTTGAAAATATTATCTTGTGCCTCATCATTCTATTCTGTGTCCCCAACTTGTAGGAATAAAGTACACCACCTCCAAAAAATGAGCACTTTCTAACCTCCCCATACTCTGAATAATTATCATAACATAGTAAAACTGTCTTTTTTGAACATGAGAAAATGAATTTGATAAACTTTGATATTATTTTTAATATTTTAATATCAACAATAATTTAAGTGGTTATCATACATTTTCCTTAATCCAAACGTCTCCCTTCATGAAGTAATCTGTCTCTCCCACCTCAGAATTCCATTGCATTTCATTTCTCTATTGTGCATAACTCATTTTCTCTTTTGTATTATGATTATGGTTCTCTGTCAGTGTTAGTCTCCCCTCTGAGATTACAGCTCCTCGAGGGAAAGCACTGTGTCTTATTCTTATTTGCATCCTTTCTAGTTCTCAGTACAATGCATCGCATACTCTAGATATATAATACACATTTTTTGAATGAAGGAAAGAATTAACCAACAGAGATTTCTGTGGTGATATTATTATAGCTCCTTTTCCATATAAGCCTGTCAAACAGTCTAGAAGTAAAACACTTAATAAAAATAGTTCAGAGAGCCCTATCTTTGAAACTGTTAGTAGAAGTAATTCTAAAGGAAGTTATGGGATCCCTAGACTATACAGAGAGCTCAGACTGCTCTTTAGTGTTAGTTTCACAACAAGCAAACTAAGGATAATGGTGCCTGAGAAACCGTACTAATTTTAGAATTTCATATATTAAGGATTTACAGCACCTCCTTTCTCAGCGGCAGTACAGTAAAATGATTAGGAGCTTGGGGTCCAAAGTCAGATCACTTGGATTTCTTTTTTTTTTTTTTGAGACAGAGCCTCAAGCTATCCCCCTGGGTAGAGTGCCATGGCATCACTGCTCATAGCAACCCCCAACTCCTGGGCTCAAGCGAGTCCCCTGCCCCCGCCTCCCAAGTAGCTGGGACCACAGGCGCCCGCCACAACGCCCGGCCATTTCCTGGCCGCAGCCATCATTGTTGTTTGGCAGGTCCGGGCTGGGGATTCGAACCAGCCACCCTAGGTGTACGTGGCTGGCGCCCTAGCCGATTGAGCCACAGGCGCCGAGCCGATCACTTGGATTTCAATCTCATCTCCATCACATACGAGGTGACCTTAGGCAAGTTGTTTACTACCCTTGTGGGTGAGTTTCAGCACTGGCAAAATGTTGAAACTAATAATATACTCTCTCAAAAGGATAGTGTGCAAATTAATGACAATATATTTAAAGTGTTTTGGATAGTGCCTGGCACTTTGTGTTTTAAAGTGGTAGCAATCTATAGTACTATACTTACTTCATATCCCCTATTGGTAAATTCCAAGGAAAGAGCAAAAGGAGTCCCTTTTTGTATCTTCCCCATCCAGCTCCTAGCATAATGTGTAACAAATACCAGATGCTCAAAAATGATGTTAATTGTATTTGAGATATATAAATTGAATGCACAAGAAAATGAAGGCAAGTTAAATATAATTCTTTGAAAGGTTCTCAGCATTTAATTTTTATATCTTTAGTTATGTCCTTATTACTAGTTTCTAGGTGCCTTAGGACTTGATCTTTCTCTTGCCCTCTTCAAAGCATGTAGTTTGGTGTAATACACATTACAGGCCTCAGAACTACTGGCCTCCAGACAAGCTAGTTGTTTGGATAGTATGAGGGATGAGGTTGCTGCAGCAAAAAGTGGGTTACATGACAGCAGAGCTCTGATGCTGGAGATGAAAGACCGATAGTATCAGAAAACAGGGGACAGGGCGGATTGGACCAACCAAGGACTTCGTGAAGGCTCATTTAGCTACTCGGGAGGCCAGCGGGGTGCTGCAAAGGTGAGTTCCCCAAAGCTAGTCTGGTGAGCAGGGAGACCTGGTGGGTGGCTGGTAGGGCCTGCGGGATGAGTCATTCCTCGTAGCTCAGGCACGTGCTGGTGGCAGCATCCACTGGGACCCCGCCTCCACTCTGGTGCGGGCGGAAGCAAAGAGCGGCCGCGGGCTGCCTCCTCGGGCAGGCACTGACCTTGCCGCAGGAGGCCGGCTGGCGCAGTCCCGAAGCCTCAGCGGCAGGCGCTCGCGGGGGCGCCCACCCGCACCCGGCCTGACAGCAAGTAGGAGCCGGCCGCCGCACTCGAGCGCTCCCACCGCGCCCGACGCCCGCACGCCAGTCAGCGGCTGAGGCGCCAGGGCCGCGCCTCCAGGCGCAGGAGGGCGAGGCGGAGCGCGCCCACCGGCCGGCCCCGGGCGCCTCGCGCGGGCGCACGCGCCGCTGCCGCGCGCCGGGGGGTGGAGGGGTGCTCGGGGAGCGCGCGCCGCCGCCGCCTCAGCCTGCCGCTCCGCCCGCGCCGCCTGCTGCCGGCGCTCGGTCCGGCACGCCGGCTCCTGAGCTGCCGAGGGCAGCGCGGGGCCCGTGGTGCAGAGCCCGCCTGCCCTGGACCGGCGTCCCGCACCCGGACGGTCCCGGTAAGCGGGGGCGGGGGCGGCGGGGACCCGGCCGGCACCGTGAGGGGCGGGTCTGCGGGCTGCGGACAGTCTTGCGGGGTCGCCGAGTGCTCATGTGGGAGCCGCCTCCAAGGTGGCTCCCGTTTAAATGGATGCGCCCCGAGGGACTGCTCTACCTATTGGGAGAGTCCCTGAGGTGGTCTGGGGAGCTGACCCCATGAAGACCCCTTGTTTAATGTAGACTCCCAGGGCTCTCTCTGCATCTGCTGCCATGGGGACCCCCACTGTGCAGGGCACGGTCCCCAGGGAGACGTGTGTAACTACCAGAGCAAGCGCAAGCAAGGGTGGCCCCTGGAGTTGGCTCAGTGGTTCACAGGGGAGCCTCAGGAGCCTGCGCGGTGGTGACGAACCCCACAGAGAACCCCCTAGAAAAGGAGCATCTTAGACTGTGCCCTACAGCTGTCCGGGAGGAACCTCTGACTGGAGAGCGGGATCTTACCATACAGCCATAAGTGACTTCCCATAGCTCCAAGGACTTTGGCCTTGACCTCCCTGTGGGGCTGGTCGTGCCCTTACTTGTCTTCCTCCAACATGGCCAAGAGATGGGGGCCTTGTGAGTCTGTAGCCTCCTTCCATTACCCCTTTCCCTATTGGTCCCCCCGCCAATGGGATTTTTCTTTCCTTGGTAGCCAGCTTGGCTCCCAAGCTGGATTTTAGAGGAAGCAGAAACTGCTGTGCACAGGGTCCCAGGGAGGATTGAGGACCAGTTCAGCTTCTGAAGCAAAGATAGAGATTGAGCCTCCAGGATTGACCATCCGGAAGGAAACAGTAAGATCAGGTGGAATATCTGACTTTGGCAGGTCAGGTCCTGGAGGGAAAATCCTTTGAAAGAAGGACTAAAGGATATACATGGTTATTGAGCACCAGTGTACCAGGCACTATACCAGGAAATGTTTAAACATACCATATAATCCTAATACCCTCCTTGAATAGCAGGGCCTGTGAAATTATCCCCTTTTATATTAGGTACTTGAGACTCAAAGAGGTTTATCAGTTTCCAAGATCAAAAAGCTTGGAATCAGAAATCTGTTTTCAGATTGTATTTGGAAAAGTATTGAGGAGAGGAAGAATGGATGTTTGTTAATAATTTGCATGAAGATGCCAATCATAGGGCTTTGTGATGGTACACGCTCAGTCAATGTGAATTAAAACATAGTGGATGAGGACAGTTTAACCAAAGATAAGACTGTCGCAGTAACTGATCCCCACACTACAGGGTGTGGCTTCTTTCATTGGAAGCCCTACTGTAATGATGTCCTGGGGGTGGCTCTGGACCTAACTGGGTTGAGGAGAGGTCTCTGAGTATGGCCTTTGATATGACTTGCTTTGGGGACCTAGAGGGACCCTTCAGAGGATGGAGTCTCTTGAGATCACCCTCCTGGCTGCAGAATCTATGAGGGAGAGAAAAGAGAGACAGGATCACTTTTAGGAAGCATTATATGCTGTCCTTGTGGCTCTCAGAATACATGCACCAGTGGACATTAGTCCACAGATACCACTCAGGACATTTCACCCAATAGTGCCTCAGCATGAGGAAGATTGAAAAAGATGCAGAGCAAAGGAAGCTCATGGGGAATCCATTGGCTGGGAGTGCAGAGTCTGCGCCTGACATAGTAATGCCCTCTCATCTTGCCTCCTTGATATTTTCATTCCAGCTGAATCCAAAGGATTCAACTTTGCACCCAAGGATAAACTCTCATTTATTGTCCAAAAATGGGGTGGTGAGAGGTCCTAGCAATGGACTTTATCACAGAGGACTGTGGACCTCTATACCAGCTTTGGACCAAGAGTTTTCTTCTCTTCCACACAGCCAAACCTAGTGATATCCTCCTTGAATAGCAGGGATTTCCTGGGACTCCTGGGGTCACATAGTGAGGAGAGAGACCAAGCTAGTGAGAAAACAGAACCACCTACTTTATCCATTGTTTTATATATATATATTTTTAAATCAATGTTGGCTGCCTGAAAGATGGTTGTGGCACCTTATGCACAGCTCAATGGAGTAAACTCTGACAAAGATTCATACTGGTTAGCACCTCTCTATTAGAAAGTTGTTTATAATCCCCTTTTAACTCAAAACTCTCTCATAAGCATAAAAGACCAAAATAAGCTGGGGCATATATTTTTTAAAGAAAATCAGAAGGGCCAAGCCTGCAAATATGATTTTTGCTATAATTCAGAGACTTATCATTGAGGTTTTATTCCTAAATTTGTCTTTTCACTGAGGGTGCTTAGTATCACACCCATTTGTGACCCTAGAAAAATTGCTAGGGGGATCTAAGTTCTTCCCAAATCTTAGACCTTGAATACCACCTTCTCCATATTCAGCATTGGGTAAACATTAAGATTTCAAAATCCTAAGAATACTGCCTAACTCTTCTCAATCTCAGCATGAGTTTGCAAATCAAATCGTTCCAGAATGTGCATGAAAGATGTCACCAGGTGGCCTTAATCTTCTAAAATATGCTCTCTTCAAAGGAATGAGAATGTTTCACCCAGTTTCATTTGAGAGTACACAAATGTGTCTGGATTTTACTGTCTGGGTTTCTCAACCTTTGATCTTCCATAGTCACTGACCATGTTCATATGGCTTTCTTCTTCCAACATTTGCCATATTTTTTTTCTTTTTGAGACAGAATCTTGCTTTGTCACCTAGGGTGAAGGGCAGTGGCACAATCATAGCTCACTGCAGCCTTAAAGTCATGGGCTCAAGAAATCCTCCTGCCTCTGAGTTGCTAGGACTTACAGGCACACACCACCACATCTATTAAAATTTTAAAATATTTTTTGTAGAGAACAGGGTCTAGCTATGTTGCCCAGGCTGGCCTCGAACTAGACCTCAAGCAGTCTACCTTGATCTCCCTAAGTGCTGGGATTACAGACATGAGCTCCTGTGCCATCCTACCACACTTTTTTTTTTTTTTTTGCAGTTTTTGGGCAGGGCTGGGTTTGAGCCTGCCACCTCCGGCATATGGGGCCAGTGCCCTACTCCTTTGAGCTACAGGCGCCCCCCCCCCACCATACTTTTTTGACAGTATTATTTCTTCTTTGAACACGGGTAGTAAGACCTTCGAGGCCCACTTCCCATATTCCTTGCATTTTTCCCCACTATACCTGCTCCTAAGGATTATATTTTTGTAAATAGTTTCCCTTCTCTTTACCTACTATTATATTTCAGTCGCACATGCCTCTGCCTAGCAGTGCCACTTAGTTTCTGCTATCTTCATTTCCCAAGTTGATTTATTCATTTCTGATGCAAATATCATTATCCACTCCACTCTTCAATCTCAATGACCAAGTTCTGACAGGAATTGCTTACCAGTTTTGGACCAAGAAACCAAGACCATCAGTGTCCAGCTAGAGAGAATTGTTTTCTCCATTATCACATTCCTCCTCCATTCTCCCTTGCTTCCAGCTATCCCCTCAGAGACCCACATACATTTACTAAGTGCTACTTACTTGCCAGACACTATGCTAGATAAATACAAGGGTTTTTTGCCCTTGAGGAGTTCACATAGGATCAGTCTGCATTTCTCTAATCATTTACTATAAGGGTAGGAAAAGTAAGGGGAAAATTACAGCTTTACAGAGTATCTACAGGAATTGATGTAGAGTATGTTTTTTCCCAGATGTCATGGACACTCAGCTGCTGTTCTGTGCTGCCTCTGGCAGCCACATTCAGCCCTCCTGCCATTGCCCTGCCAAAATTACTTTTGCCCATATCCTTTGAGTGAACTGGCTATACCCTTGCCTTCCTGTGATAATAATGACAAAGCCTTATATTTGGATATCATGTTTCAGTTTACAGAGCCCTTTTACATATATAATGTCTCTTTGGTTTTGAGAAATGTTTTATCTTACTAGGGTCTTCTCACTAACGCAGCATTATGTGGGCTAACTGAATCGCTTTCTTTTTATTTGCTTGTTTTTTGAGGCTCATGAGTCTCCCAGAGGGAAAGCCCCAATGATTCACTACAGTCACCACCTACCAGCTTGTATATTGTAGAGAAGACTTTTCTTTTGAGTCCTAAGGCCAAGCAATGTACTCATTGGTCAGCCTGGGACTTATCAGGAAAATCCTTCATTCTGGCCTCAGCAAATCCAATTCTCTGAGGGGGAGGGGTTCCTGAAATTCAAATACATATTTGCTTCTAACAAATACTTTAATCATACTATCTCAAATCAGTTTTTGAGCTGATGCTAATTCTTATGTGAAGGCAGGTTTCCCGGCCTATTTCTATCCAGCACCCAGGCTGGCTTTATACAATCTAAGTCATGATGGAGTCCCCATATAGCTTCATGCCTTGGCATGTGCTTTTACCTCTTCCTGGAATGCCTTTTTTTCCCTTATCCACTGGGGTAACACCCACTCATATTCAAAATTTAGCTCAAGCAACACCTTTTTTTTCCAGTCCTACACTTATGCCCCCTACACATGCACATACGGCATTCTCACAGGCTAAGTGAGATTCCATTTGTTCATTCTACCAACAATTATTAAGCACCTCATTTGTGCCTGACACATAGTAGGCTGTACTCAGCAAATGTTTGTAGAATTAAAAACAAGTAAATGGTGATAATCAAGCTGTAATAACTGCATTAAATGGGACTGAATGTGTATTTCAGGGGCCCTGAGCAGAAAACAGGGAGTGGCTCTCCATCTCTGAAAAGCTTTGCTAGCTAAGTGCAATCACACCAGCCAATCACTGATGGTGTGATGTTCCTTAACTGTTGCTCTGCTTCTATGGGAAGTCAGCATTGTGGCTTTTAATGAAGACTCAGCCTGGGCCCCTGGAGGCTAAAGATCATGCCACAATTGTGTTCTCATGTATATTAGAGCTTTGTGCAAGTTTTCTATAAATATTAAACAACAGCAGGACCTCCCTCATGCCTCATAGTCTTAAGCTGAGACCAGGAAGACAGTTTTGCTCAGCTTTACCCTTTCTGCTTCTGGGAAACCCCAGAGGAGCCTTGCACACTTGGAGTGATTATGCCTTCCTGGATAAACAGGAATGAGTGGAGGGACATAGGGAGGTACCAGGTAGAGTACTTTGTTGTCTACAATCAAGAAAACTAAAAATAGTCTGTAGGCAACTGCCAGGCAATGGAATGGCTGAATAGGAACTGGCTCTAGGTTACAAGAGCACTGTAGTGAGACACTGGCATTCCTAAAACAACAACCCAGTCACTGGAGAACAATCAGACACCTTGGGGCTTGGATTTCCTCAAAGATCTTCAAAGAGTTGAGAGGGCTCTTTGTTGGTTTTTGTTAAAAGTCCAGGGGTTGATGCTATTGTTCACAGTGAGCTCAGGTTGCAGGGGAGGACATTTCTTTGTTTTTCTTTTTTTTAAATATTTTTGTTTTATTAAGTTGGTTTTTGTTTGTTTGTTTGTTTAGAGACAGAGTCTCACTCTCTCGCCCTCGGTAGGGTGCTGTGGCATCATAGCTCACAGCAACCTCCAGTTCTTGGGCTTAGGTGAGTGGCCCGGCTTCTCTTGTCTCCACCACAACACCCAGCTATTTTTTGTTTGCAGTTTGGCCAGGCCAGGTTTGAACCCACCACCCTTGGTATATGGGGCCGGCGCCCTGCTCCTTGAGCCACAGGCGCCACCCCCAAGGATGTTTTTTTACAGAAGAGTTGACATGTTTTTGCTGTGTTGCCCAGGCCTGGAGTACAGTGGTGTGATCACAACTCACTGCAGCCTGAAACTACTGAGCTCAAGCAATCCTCCTGCCTCTGGCTCTTGAGTAGTACTCTACCTGGTGCTTCCCTATGTCCCTCCACTCATCCCTCTCTACACCTACCACCACACCCAACTTGCATTTTTTTTCAAATCCTGGTGCTGTTGGTATTCTACACCCTATGGCTGGTCCCCTTCTATGTTAGGTATGTGGCTTTTCCTGAGGCTCTCAGACAATCCTTCAGGAATATGCTTCCAAGAACCAATTTTTGACCAACTTGAAATTTTTCACTTGTATATGCCGAAGCTGCATATACTACACTTCTCCAGCTAACTCTAGGAGGACATGCATTTTTAAGCTTCCTACTTGTGCCCTTAGGACAGCCACCCTCCTATGGGCCAGGCTACAGTCTACAAGACACAACTTAAATGCAAGGGATTGTTGACTTTGGTAACATTGGTCTCTCTTTTCTTACCATTGTGGTTATTGAAACTGGCTAAATTCCAAAATTTTGCAGCTCTCCTTTGTAGTTAGAGAAATCACGCATACCTACATTATGGACTTGTTCTCAAACTTGCTAGCCCTGACTCGCCGTTCTGGTGCCACCTCTGGGGAATTAGAGTAGTAGATGTGATGAAATGAGCTGCTGACTGCATAGTTTCTAGAACTGAGTTCTGAAAATTTGGTCTGATGGTGTCTGGCCAACTTTGATGAAAGGATACTGATACAATGATCTTAAATAAACATTTTGTATTGCCCAGTCATCTTTCTGCAACATTCAATGAATGTTGCACATGATCTGTGAAAAGCACTGGGAACCATCTAGACTTTTCTCCCTTTTGATCTCACTGAAAAATTGTGACTTTTTTCCCACTTGCTAAACTCACTCTTTGTTTTTTGTTTTGTTTTTGAGACCAAGTCTCACTCTGTTAGCCAGACTAGGGTGCAGTGGCATCAGCCTAGCACACAGAAACTTCAAACTCCTAGGTTCAAACAATCCTCCTGCCTTATCCTCACTAGTAACTGGGAGTACAGACACCCACCACAACACCTGGCTTATTTTTTCTAATTTTAGTAGAGATGGGGGTCTGATTCTTGCTCAGGCTAGTCTGGAACTCCTGAGCTCAGTGGATCCTACCTCAGCCTCCCAGAGTGCTAGGATTAGGGATATGAGCCACCACACCTAGCCTAAACCTACTCTCTAATTATTTTCCTCTTTCCCCTAATTCAGAGGTTTTCTTTGCCTTGTTCCTTTTTAAGGAAGCCCTCCTAGTCTCCAGGCAATCTTTTTAGTTGCTTTTAAGCCGTTTTAAATGCTGCCATTCCCATATCAAGAATCAGATTGAACCAGCTACTGAGAGGCTAAGGCAGAAGGATCACTGAGCCCAAGAATTCAAGACCAGTTCAAGACCAGCCTTAGGCAACATAGAGCAAGACCCTGTCTCTACAAAAAAAAAAAAAAAATCAGATTGAAGCAATAAAATGTATTTTGTATTTAACATGCCAAATGAGGAAACTGCTGCCTATTAGTAGGGTTGCTCCTCAGTCTCTCCACAGCTACAACTCTTTTTTTTTTTTTTTTTTGAGACAAAGTTTCACTTTGTCACTCCTGAGTAGAGTGCCCTGGCATCACAGCTCACAGCAACCTCTAACTCTTGGGCTCAAGCCTCCATAGTAGCTGGGACTACAGGTGTGGCCACAATGCCTGGCTATTTTTAGAGATTGGGGGTGGGGTGTCTCACTCTAGCTTAGGTTGGTCTCGAACTCGTGAGCTCAGGCAATCCTACCTCAGCCTTCCAAAGTGCTGGGATTACAGGCATGAGCCACTGTGCCTGCCCCTCACAGCTACAAGTCTTTACAGAGAGTGCTTGGGAAAAAAGGTTCACCCAGCTTCCCCCGCCCCCTTTCTCCCCCCACTTTGCCCTTATAAGTAATCCCGCTGCATTGTAAGCAGGTGCTCTGCAGAAAATGGGTGTGTTTTACATGCATTCCAAGCTGCCCACATATGTCTTACTGCCCCACAAATACTTCTACACAGCCTTATTTTACCTAGAGACAGATTCTAGTTGTCACTGTTTTCATTCATTCCCTCCAGTTCATGTAGTCAGATGGCCCTATTCTACCTATTCTATCTTCCTGTCCTGCTGGAATTCACCACCACCTGCTCTTATTCCCTGAGGCTTTTGCCAGGCCTTCCCTAGATACCATAGATTCTCTGACAGTCAAATCATTCTTGGGACAAAATCTTTTTATCCTCCCTTTATCTTTCTTAGGGAGGCAGAAAACCCTAGTTCATACAGTAAGTATTCCTCTTTCTGTAAGTTAGGGCCAAAGAAGTAATGATTAGGTATAATTTGCAGGATCTTTGCAATTTGGTTTCCATTTAACTCTTCTTTCAGCACAAGAGAAGCCAGGTGTTTCTCACCAGGCATTTGTTGTACCCTGCGCTAATCACTACTACTTGTTTCTCTAGAAATTTGAGCTGATTTTAATTTTGCAAACACCCCAGGTGCACATTTTAGCACACTTGCTTTTAATCAAAGTGTCTTTTATATACAGGTTTGATTCTCTCCATTAAGCAATAAGGGTTTTAGCCTCATTCTTAAAGCTTAATTCTGTTGTGTCTCCACAATTTACTGTCAAAATCAAAGCCATACCAATTCAGAATGACTTAGGGTCTTGTTTGGGTTTTGATAGTTTCCTTTTAATGGTTCTTCTACTCGACATTTTCTGCCCTTAACAGGTATAAAATGGTCTAGAAAGTTGAACCATCTCAAATAAAAGGAATAGCAGTGTTCAAGAGCCTGTAGTCAAGATTGGAAAGTGTTTTTTGCTTGTTTTTTTTGTTTGTTTGTTTTACTGGTGGTTGTCAGCTTCAGTTTTCATAGAAATTTCTTTAAGGATAAACTCCTCAAACCACTGCAGTGATACCATCAACAATTAAGAAGTTTATCAGGGATTTTGATATCCTTACAGAGGATATTGGGCTATCACAGATGTATAGTGCATTGGGAGGTATCTTCAGTTAGTTTGCTGATTCACTATTAGTCAGGTCACATATAGAGGAAGCCTCCTAACTAGTTGGCATGTGTCAATAACTCTTATTACATCATCTCAAAAAGCCAATAAGAACCAAATTCGGTCCTTTGATTTCCTTCTGATGAATCATTCGTGAAAAAGTAAATTTAATGTTTATTCCAGATCTCCAAAGAAGTGTTTCTCAACTTTTTGTTTCAACCTATTCCTTCTAACTGATAAACATGAAAGTCTTGTGACTATTCCCTAAAACTTCTAACATAAACTTCTGGAAGGAAGCTGACCCGTCTGAATACCCTCATGAACCAAGAGGATTACAATCAGATTGTGCTTGGGTCATAGTTGAAAAACATACCACTAAAGGTTTCTAAGGAAAACCTAATGATTCTGGAAAATATAATTGCTCATAATAAAAATACACGGAGAAGGTTTGTGTGTCAGTTTTGCATTTTCCCTATTAATATACCTCTCACTATACATTGGGGACTTGCCTTCCCACCTAACCATAGAACACAGATCTTGCCCATGAGGCATGTGGCAGTGTCTAGGGACTACAAGCCCAGCCTCTTCCAGAATCCCCTCAGCCCAAAGCCTCAGCAAAAACTTTAATATATACACACTCTCTTCTCCAGCCTCACACTCACCGTGGCTACATACCCTCATTAAGTCATGGACTTTTAAAAGAATATGAAAAAGAATATGAGCATCCTCAGTGCTTAAGACTATATGCTTCAGGCTCGGCGCCTGTGGCTCGGTCGGCTAGGGCACCAGCCACGTACACCTGGGGTGGCGGGTTCGAATCCCCAGCCCGAGCCCACCAAACAACAATGATGGCTGCAGCCAAGAAATGGCCGGGCATTGTGGAGGGCGCCTGTGGTCCCAGCTACTTGGGAGGCGGAGGCAGGAGACTCGCTTGAGCCCAGGAGTTGGAGGTTGCTATGAGCTGTGATGCCATGGCACTCTACCCAGGGGGATAGCTTGAGGCTC